>JAAGNO010022360.1:0-15777 GCA_033439905.1 Ceryle rudis
CCTAGACGATTTACCAAACGGGTGTACGTGTCTTTACCAAATGAGGAAGTAAGTTTCGTTTTCCATGCATTCTCTTTCTTCTAAGTCAAACTTTATTACCTCGCACTCTCCCCAAACCCCAACCATTAGCCTTGTAGCTGGTGATTAGGGAAATTTGAGACCTTTTTTTTTAATACAAAGCCATGGGAAAACTGTTAAATTGTAAGAGAAGATAATTTCACCTCCTGAAAATTAGCCTGAAAGAAATACAGCAGTTCGTAAAGGAAACAATTTGGTAACTGTTTCCAAATGTGATCAGGTTTAAGGAAAAGAAGGAAGTCCTTTCTATAAAGCTCAAATACTCTGAAGATATGGCTGAGCTGCACTGAATTTTGGATTTGGTAATAGAAATGATTATCAAAGAGGAACTACTGAAGTGCATTTAGATACTAACTTCAGTTTCTGAAGAAATCAAGAAAGAAAGGTGAAAAGGGGATTGCAGGATGCATGGAAAGAACAATTCCACGTGGAGGTGGTGTGCCTTCACCTTCTGAATCTTCCTAGTAACGCAGGCTGGTCTTATAGCAAAAAACCAAAACAAACAAACAAACAAAACCAAACCAAAATTTTATTACTGTGTAGTAATACTACTTCATAAAAGGCCACCATCTATTTTATAACCAGATTGGATGATGTTTATAAATTTAACTATGGACACTAAAAGTAGAAAAGACTGCATGCAACACTGGACAGTTGCTCACATCAGGCTAGCTGCAGTCCTTTCAGTGGAGATTAAATTGAGAAGAAAAATATTTCTTTGATCAATGGTGTTTTTTATTCTATCAGAGGTAAGACTTCATCATTTTCCCCCAGTTCTTTTTTTCCCCCTGTATCTACTGCTATGTACTTCAATCTTCAAAAAACCAAAAAGTACGCTCTTCATTGCTGTTGTGAATCTCAATTAGTCTTTAATTAAATGTTCCTTGTACTGTTTCTAGGCTAGGCCTTGGGAACAATAAAATCAAAGATGTGGAAAATGGAAGTTTTGCCAACATACCGAGCATACGTGAAATTCATCTTGAAAAAAATAAGCTCAAGAAAGTTCCTCCTGGATTACCTGAACTTAAATATCTGCAGGTCATATACTAAACTTGATAATTTTGTGGGAGAGACTGTGGCAGGAGGGAGACATTTTAAAAAAAATCTACACAAATTTTTAATTCCTGTGTAACATTAAAGTCTGCATCCAACTGATCTTATAGCAAACCTCAGTTATCTACATGCCAGTGAATGTTGAGATATTTCTCCCATTTACATACTAACTATTATATTTTACTGTTTCTTATTGCTGCAGGTAGTCTTCCTTCATTCTAATCACATTGCCAAACTGGGAGTGAATGATTTCTGTCCGACAGGAAGAAGAAAGAAGAAAGCGTTATACAGCGGCATAAGCCTCTTCAATAATCCTGTAAAGTACTGGGAGGTTCAGCCTTCAACTTTCCGTTGCATTTTAGCCAGAAACAGTGTGCAACTTGGAAATTTCCTCAAGTGATATGGAGTTGGTAATTTCAAAAAGCAACTTGTTCAGATCAGTTCTAAAATACTTGAAATTTGGAGAAAAATGCCAATTTTACACTATTCAACCAGTTTACAAAGTATTTACTATTTCAGAGATAATTATTTAGAAACAGCATGTTAATAGGATCCATTGTACTATTTGTCAACATTTGAATAATTTAAACAAAAGCCTTTGGAACTCTTGGAAGTAGAACTGGAAACTATTCTTGATGTTTCCTACTATAGATGTTAAATTCTTTACTTAAATCACATATCTCTGGGATATTCTTTCATTCAAATCTAAAACTCAAGTAGAAGTGACTTTTTCCACAGTAAGGACATTTCCCTCTGCCAAAAAAGTATTTTATGTAAAGTTGCAAAAAAACCAAACCAAACCAAAAAAACAAAACAAAAAATCAGACTTCAAGGAAGACTTCTTGCACCATTTTTGATAATTGGCAACAATGCAATAAAAAGGTACAGTACTGTGAGGTCTTTTGTCTCTAAACTAGAACATATTTTGATAATCTATTACGAGAGATAAAGGTGGGCTTCATATCAAGAACTAACATTAAAAATTTTTGAGTTTTTTTCTTGCAACTTTAAAAGAGGGAAACGTCCTTCAATGTTTTGCTATCAAATACAATTTGATGCACTCTGAACATTAAAAAGTAGCATTCAAGATTTATTGTATGCTTCAAGCTTAATAGGAATTATTACTAAACTCCCTTTAGGCCAGCACAACCATTTTCTTTCATATATAACAACTATAATCATGTTTTTCATTTAATTTTTTCCTCTTTTATATTTCACACGACACGGGTTAAGAATCCCTTATTAATGTAAGTACCTTAAAATTACTGAATACGAGCAGATAGCTGGAACTCAACTGCCTTGACTTCTTATGTAGGTCAGCATGTAGAATTCTCAATACTGACAGTACTGTATAAAATGGATATTTTATATATCTATTTAGTGTATATTTGCTATTTGGATCCAAAATAAAATAAAGAAAGAATACTTGTATTTGTATACTTGATTTCATGATAGGTCATGTCAAAACATTCAGAGACCAAACACCCTTCTGACTCGTCTCGAAATATATTCCTTTTTTTCAAATCTATATACCTTGAGAACCATTTACTACTGCTGTTCTCTACAAAGTTAAAAACTCAACACTTGATTTGAAGCAGCTACAGGAATTGACACAGACTTAGAGTAGATTTAGATACTACATAGAAATCAAGCAATTCCCAAACTTTCAGCCTTTCTACCACCTCCCTAAGCACACAAAGCAATAAACATCAAGTTGAATGAATCATTTTTGTTCTGCTTAGTCTCTTTGCCTTTAGTATTTTTTTAGCAACACTGTGCTGTTAAGACCCAAAACCTCACAGGGAGAGGAGGGAGAGCAGGCCAGGGGAGGCTTTTACTGAAGAATAGTTTGCATACAGAAATTCTGTAAAACACATCAAGGCTGAATAAAAACAAAACAAAACACTGAACTGAAAACAAACCCACAGATCACAAGTATCTTTCAATTCCTGGCTTCTGAAGATGTTTCTAAGGAGTAAGTTAATGAGTATATTCTTTGTCAGTTGGTCTAGTTTATATCAAGGACTTCTTTAGCCATGTCTATGTCATCATGTGTGAAGAGCTATGATCTCTAAACATAGACCAGTCTTAGAAGACGATCCTGATGTATATATAGAAAAAAAGATAATACCTCCAATGGTATTTCCACTAGGGAATGTTAATACATTCATAAGACACACAGAACTGTTGATATACAGTTCATACAGGGAATCCCTACCAGCTTTTACTGCAACTCTGCATTCCCAGTGAAGACACAGTCTGAATGTCTCTATATGTTGCATTTTAAATAAATCCAACAGTAACAAACCAAGTCTCCAAGCCACCTCTACAAGATTTATGTGAAGCATGGTAAAATGTTGAAAGGAGCAAAGACAGAAATAAGCAACTGAAAAAGTCTAGTTACATGAAGAACGTACCACACAGACTAGTCATTTGCCCAACAGTAAATCATCATCACACAGTCTTTACACTCATACTCAAGCAGGAGCACCTACTACTTCGTGGCAACAGCCCACAGGCATATTCATAACCAACCTTCCCTTAATGACAGGCTACTCTGCCTTATACTACCATAAACAGCTCATAACCCCACACCAGAGAGAGGGAAAGCATTGTCAGTTATAACGAACTGTCCAAGAAGAAAGGGAAGATTTTAAATAAATGCCCATCTATGTCTCCTAACAGCTAAAAAGCTGAAGTCCTTAATGTTCCACAACAAGGTTCACTGTTCATAAAGTTTACTATCAAAAAGAGAGAGGAAAGGCAAACAAAGGATAAGGCAGGAAATTCTGTAGATGACCAGAGGGTAATCAAGAGCCATAAAAGATCTGAGGGACTTCCAGTGGGAAAGAGTGGTCAAGTAGCAACAGTGCTATCCTAAAGAAGGTTAAGAATTAAAATGGAAATAAAGTTTCTGTTTATCTACTTTGTAGAACACTAAGTTAACAGCTTTCACCTAGAGTAAGTGGGGTAAAGGTGGACTTCAATCAAATCTTCAGCTGAAAGCACAACAAAGGGCAAACACAATGTTAGTAAAAAGAATAGAATTGATAACAGAAAGATCATTATATTAATATTACTCCACTAGTTTAAATGTATTCTTAAACACTCATGCTCTAGTAGTTGCACCAATTCAGCAGTGAAAGCATAAATAGAAAATATGATTCAGATTCTGCAGCTTAACTAAAAGAATAAATCACAGTGTAATGTAGTGTATTATTCTACACTAATTTAACGGTAAGGGTGAAAAGGAAATTTAACAGAGAAAGCAAACAATTCTTTATCTTGTTGAAGCTTATGGAATGGACATCAGGAATGGTGCATCTGCCAAGACTATGCCATTCAAGGAGATGGACTATGATCTGTAAAAGGCGTAGAACAACACTCTACCCCAAAGCAGGCCAGGTCAACCAACCCACTGTTAAACCTACTCAGCAGCAAGGAGCTCTTGGAAGTGATTGCCTATATTCTCAGTAAATCTTAATAACTGCATTTTGTATAAGGTTTACAAATATTACAAATATAAGAAATGCCCATAGATGAGTAGGTTGCCACATAAAAAAAATAAAATCCCTCTTGCTTTTGGTTCAAACTGCCTGTGATCCTATGACCAGGCACACATAAGAAATAATGGCCACTGGGCTTTTTGGTCTCCAAAGGCAAGTAGTTTGGCTGAGGCTAGTTAACAATTCTAATAAAGACTCTAGAAAGTGTGCCTCAGTTTTGGAAACTTTCCTTGTGGCATGGCTTTTGCAGACTAGTCCTAGTCCCTGGAAAGCTTGGTTAGCATTTTCTAAACCTAAAAGTTCTTCAGAGTAGTCTTGTAAGAGTTTCACCAAATTTTAGGTCCACTGTTAAAGTCAATACAACAGGAAACCTTTGTAAAAATGTGCTGAAGTCCTAAGAGGCAGAAGACTATATAGTCTTGCTCTTATCCTTCCAAAGCCTAACTCAAGATCTTGACTTCTCACTCTTTCCTCTTTGCCCTGCCTTCAGACAGAAAAACTCTAGTCACCATCCATGGATGTATGTAACATCCAGAGGAGAAACAGCAATACTATTTTCAAGATACTACCTCCACTCTCACACTTAAAAAAACAATATCCAAAGGATTTTATCAAGTGCTTAACTGTTCATCATCTTCAAGGCAAATTCAGCTAGCTTTGAAGTTTAAAAATCTTTTCCATGACTTAAACTACATTAGTAATTTTGTATTAAGGCAGGTAAGCATCAAATGGTTTATCTGATTCATAAATTCATAGCACATATGTCACTTATGAGAAAAAAATATATTAAATGACCACTGTTTTTGGATACAATTCCTAAGCTAGCATTGGGGATAATACCTTATACTTTATACATCATATATTATCTTTGGCGTACTTTAACATAAACCCAAGAGGATGTCACAACAACATACAGACAATACAATATAAAATGTGCCTTGCACAGTTTCAGCAATTTCTGAATATGAACAGCAATGAAATTAACAGAATCACAGCTGACTAATGATAATACACTGGAGTTCAACCATCTTTCCACAGAACAAGGCAGTTCATTATCAGCAGAGGAGGAGAAAAGCTGTCAAGACAGCAGCTCCACCTTTACATTCTCCATAGGTGTTATGGAAAAAGGAAAGAGGGAGAGATTTGATATAAATCCTTCTAAGAAGGATTATAACTTACTCCTTGTACAAGTAACTACATTCCTCTAACAAAACAAAACAAACAAACAAAAATATTCTGTCTAAGCTTTGCAAACTTTAACAGCCTTCTCTATCCTGAAAATCTGTCAGACAGTTAAGAAATTTCACCAGAGGATGGCAGCCTATTGTTACCAATAGAAGGAAAAGTAACCCTAAAGAATAAATAACAAATTACTGTGTAGTAATAGGCCAGTGAACATCACAAATAATGAGTAAGCGGAGTAGCCTATTTGAGTACTAAAGTATTATCTGAGTAGTTCTGAAGACTGAGCTGTGTCCTGCTCTACACCATTAACTTGCAAAAGTATGAAATGACTTCATCTCTCCAAGTCTTCTCCCTGCCTCTTTCCCCAACACCAACCTACTTAATGCAGTCCTTCAAAACACAGCAATACAAAGAATAATACAGAAGTTACACATTAGCAGACAAATGACTAAGATACTGAAAGTGTAAAGAATACTATGAAATTGTGACAGTTTTAATTTGCACCACCAGCTATGTCAAGCGCATGCCACATAAATAAAAAGGAACATTCAACAAAAAACGGATTTCTTTCATATCCTTATTGAAAAGCTAAATAAAACCAAAAGTTTGAAGTGTCCAACTACTTCAATTTGAGACGTTTGTTCTGCAAGCAACTAATGAAAAATAGTTTTGTAAAGATGCCTATAGTATGCAACCCTCAATCTCCCATCACAGAATTCCATTCCACCTCATATCCAACTACAAGAAGGGCAGGAAGGAGGATCCAGGGAACTACACGCCTGTCAGCCTGACCTTGGTACCTGGAAAAATTATGGAGAGACGCCATCTTGAGTGAGCTCACATAGCAAGTGCAGCACAGACAAGGGATGAGGCCCAACCAGCATGGGTTCAGGAAAGGCAGGTCCTGCTTGACCAATCTAATCTCATTCTATGACCAGGTGACTCAGATGGTGGATGAAGGACAGGCTGTGGGCACTGTCTACCTGGACTTTAGTAAAGCCTTTGACACCATTCCCACAGCATTCCCCTATAGAAGCTGGTGGCTCATAGCATAGTCAGGTGTACTCTTCGCTGGATTAAAAACTGGCTTCCTCATCAACTTTGCAGATGACAACAAATTGGGTGGGAGTGTTGATCTGCTTGAGGGTAGGAAGGCTCTGCAGAGGGATCTAGATGGGTTCGATCGAAGGACTGAGGCCAATTGCATGAGGTATAACAAGGCCAAATGCCAGCTTCTGCATTTGAGTCACAACCACCTCAGGCAATGCTACAGGCTTGAGGAAGAGCAGCTGGAAAGCTGCCCAAAGGAAAAGTACTTAGGAGTGCTGGTCAACACCCAGGTGACTATGAGCCATCAGTGGCCCAGGTGGCCAAGAAGGCCAACTGCATCCTGGCCTGTATCCGAAATAGTGTGGCCAGCAGGAGGAAGGCTGTGATGGGGCCCCTGTACTCAGCATTGATGAGGCCACACCACGAGTACTGTGTTCAGTTCTGGGGCCCTCGCTACAAGAAAGACATCAAGTTCAGAGAAGAGCAACCAAGCTGCTGAGGGGTCTGGAGAACAAGTCCTCTGAGGAGGGGCTGAGGGAACTAGGATTGTTTACTTGTCATGATAGCTGGACGCTCTGATCTTTTCCAGCCGTGACACAACTCCGTGAAAGCTTCGGTCATAATAAAGAGAACGCTCGGAAGAAGAAAATCTTTACAACAGCCAGAACTTCAGCCTAGCTTGGTAGCTAATTCCTCCTCTAAGAGCTGTTTTGACAACAGTTACAACACGTATACTGCTCACAGCTATTTTAACTCAGGTTAAAGGCTGGAGGAGGCTCAAAGATGAGTTATAACTTCAGAGAGTAGCATCTCCAGGAAAAAAACAAACAAACAAACAAACAAACTCCTACATACTTTTGATTAAATAAACCATAAATGTAACAACAATCATTTCTCCTCAGCTGAAGCGTACACGCACATTTAGTTGCGCGTTAACATTGACCATTCCGCACCCCTACGCACCCCGAAGAATTTGCTTTTACGTTGCTGCAGGAAGAGCCGGGAAGAGCCTCCAAGAGCTCGCGAGCAGCGAGCCGGGGACGTTCAGCGCTCCGCCGCTTTACTCCGCGCAAGGCAACGCCTGGAACCACGGCTGCTCCGCCGAGCCGGCGCTGTCGCAGCCCTCCCCAAGGTGCGGCTTGAGGTTCCCCGGTGCCAGGGTTTCCCCGGGAGCAGCCCCGAGGGGACCAGCCCGCAACCCCGCCGCTCCGCAGCCCGGCGCTAATGACAGCCGTTCCCCCCCCCCGCCAACGGCCGCGTCGCGCGAGCTGCCCCCGACCTTCGAACTGCGCGCCCAAGTCTCCCGCCGCGCGCCCGGGCGCTACCATTGTTGCCTCCTGAGCGGGGGTGCCGGCCGCGCTTTCTTACCCACATCCCAAAGCAATAAAGCCATTTAAAGGGAGTCTCCTAAGGCTGTTATTGAAAACAAAGGAGACGAAAAGAAAAACCAACAAACAAAAAAAATACCAGCACAATATTTTGCCAACTACTCACTCATTTTTTTGTTCGTGTCTTGGAGAAAGCCCCCTGTTTTTTTTCTCAGTTAACTACACCCAAGCCTTCCCTATTCAGAAGACCCCACCCACGTACGTCTCTCACACCTTACCGACCAGAAACAAAAGCCTAAAAGAGAAAACAACCGCACTGCAACACCTCCCCAGGCGGAACTCCTTTTATTCGAGTGAGCGCTGGGCAGGGGTGCGCGGGGGAAGATAAATTGCGTTGCTCTAGGAGGCTTGCACATGGAGGATAGGGAGGTAAGGCGTGCGGTGTCTTGGTCTCGGGTGCGGCTAATGTTCCTTTCCTGGCAAGGTTCCAGGTTAGCTTGGGGGGGGGGGCTCTGAGAAATTTATTTTAGTTGTAAGGGGGTCGGACTAGGTGGTCTTGAAAGGTCCTTCTTAACCTAAACTATTCTGCGTTTTTGGGGGGGGCTTCAGTGGGTGTCTCGGCTTGTCCTGGGTGCTGAGTCGTCCCCACTTAAGAAGTCGTTTTAAAGGTTATATCGTTAGGAGCCTTTTATGCTTTTAAAAAGGCATTAATACTTAAACCTTTGTAACTTAAAGCAGTGCTGTGCTTACTGGTGTTGTACTGGTGCAGAGCATGTTGCCTATTACAAAATAAAGGAGACCCCCTTTTGAAAAGCTGTTTATGGAAGACTTTGGAGGGAATGATTTTATTCTAATGTGTTTTTTTGATTGTGTTAATCTCCACAGTTTGTTAATTAATTATTGTTTCTTACAGAAAAGAGTGTGTGTTAAAGGTGTGACAGCTTGACTCTTCAGCATGGAGGGGAAGCAAGTTTCAAAACGCTTATATGTTGGAGGGCTTGGCCATACAGTAACTAAGGCTGAACTGCAAGAAAGATTTGGCAAGTTTGGGTGTGTTTTGGATGTGGAGATTATTACCAGAAAAGATGATAAAGGTGAAAGTTTTGCTGCCTCCTCCTTTAAATGTGTACTGGCTTTCAGTTTGTAGTGGAAAATTGAATGTTTGCCCCAGAGACAATTTATTTTCAAGAGTTAGCTTAATTTTCAAAGAAATGCTGAAATGGTATAGAAATTGACTGATTGTTTCTTATTAATCAGGGAACCCTGTGAAAACTTTTGCCTACATCAGTGTCAGCATTTCTGATGCAGATCTTAAAAAGTGTAAGTATGTTTTGTAGGTTTTTTTAAAAGTAATCTATGGGGTTTTTTGAACCAAGTTGCCTTACTGATAATGCATCTGATGTTAAATCAGCATGGGGTCAAGGTAGACCTTGTTTCCTTTTGTGTTCATTTTATTTACTTTAAGATGCAATTTTGTAGAAGTAGCTTTACTGAGGTTTCAGTCAGTAGATGTAAGCAGATTAAAAAGAGGCTTTGTGACTGAAATAGGTGACTTGAGTTTCTTCTGACCCTTTTATGGAAAGGTGTAGAAATGTGTTTTCATCGGGTCCATAAAGCATTAGAAGGGACTTGGTGTAAGAGGGAACCCAGAAGGAGAGTTTCTGTAAGTATGCTTCTGTTAAAGCAACTCTACAAATTCCAAAATAGCTGGATTACAAAACTATGGTCAGGGCTGTAAAACCACCTGGGTAATGTGTAGCAGCGAAATGGCAGGTGAAGGTACCTCAACCTGAAGAGAGGGATTGTAAATGTGGCCTTTTATCTGGGGAGTGCTGCTATTAGGAATTGGAAAGCTGGAGTACAGAAGTTGTGAAGCAGAGAAAAGCCTCCCTGACAGTAGGGTAGAAACTTTACCATGTATGTATCTGAATTTTCAGGTTTGTTTTTGAACTGAACCATATGGACTTGAATGACTTATGAATTCAGAATTTTTTTTGGGGTGGACCTTCTTGGTTAAGATTTGGCTGTTAGAACTTTCATATAAAAACTGTAATTGAGCAAGTAATGAGGTATACGGTCAAGCTAAGAAAAATCCCAACTGTCACAGGAGGCATAGTTAGGTCTAAGGTGTTGCCTTTTTTTTTACTGTAGAAAACATTTATTCCTCATCTTGTTATACAGGCATGTCAATTTTAAATAAAACAAAATGGAAAGGAGGGACCCTGCAAATTGAGACGGCCAAAGAAAGCTTTTTGCACAGGTAAAAATCAATTTGTATGCTGCTGCTAAAGTTCTGTTTGTGCTAACATTACGGCTCTGCTTTCATCTGGTATACTCTTATTTTTCCTAGCTTTTATTGACATTGATGGTGTGTTGATGCAGATTAGATGCTGTAGCAAGTTTTGCATCATTAGCCTCTTTAAGGCAGCAGATCTGTTAATTCCTTAAGTAGCAAATGGTTACTGTTCTGTGGGAGAGGGTCCCTGCTAGCTATTATTTAGCACACGGGGAAGACTTTTTCTCATATATGATGTTCTTTTTTGGTACAGGCTTGCCATGGAGAGGGAGGAAGCAAAGCTCCAGAAAGAAAAGCCGCGGAGAAAGGACACAATGTGTCTGTTGGAATCACTGAAAAAGGCTGGAGTTGAAGACTTTCACATGAAAGCAGTACCAGGTACAGAGGTGCCAGATCATAAGGTATGGTGGGGTAGATGTATAGAGAATTAAAACTTTAAAAAATAACACCCCAGAATGGGGTAAAAGCCTCTTACATCTAAATTTATGTCAAATCTCTACATTTTACATAAAACCCCCTCACTTTTATTAAGTGTGACAAAATTTACAAAAATAGTCTAAAAAAATACTTCATGTGTAGATGTGTAGAATGCTCCTGTCATTCTTTGTAATGATTAGAAATAATCTTGACCACACTGTTGTCTTTGTCATGTTAAATTAGGAAATGCTTTGTTACTCTCTTTAAGTTGGGATTTTTTTTGTCATCCTTAAAAGCCTGTAAAAAAAAAAAAAAGTATGTCATTTTTATACAGCATATACATTTTTAATTGCTGGGTTGTCAGGAACTGGTCTCTGTTTCAGCACATTCAGGATCAGGGTCCACACATGTCTACCGAAGTAAGATTTAGAATAAAATCAATGAATGTGCAGACTTAGGCAACAAAAACTGTAGTAAATGAGTAATTGTGTAAACTTTGTACTGAGCACAGAAAGTATCTTGCTTAGGAGAGAGAACAAAACAGAATTAGTCAGATGGTTCTTCGTTAGTGTTTCTGTTATCAAAGAATAGACTTCTTGTTTTATTCCAGGATTCCTTTCATTCCTTTTTTGTTAAACACTAATTACTTTTCTTTTCTTCTAGAAATGGGTTGTTGGCAAATTTGGCCGAGTCTTGCCTGTCCTTCACCTTAGGAGTCGTCAAAAAAATAAAATATCCTTTTCCTGTTGGTTTGCCATAGGAATGATTCCCTTCCTTCTTTCTTTCATTATATGGGGAATCATTTGCTTAATGGTTTTAATATTGCCTACTATGTCATACTTGATTTACTGAGTCCCCTAAGTAAATCATGCAGTAAGTTTGTGTGATTTTAATTTTTTAAGACTGCAAGTCAGTTGCTTAAAGGCTTATGTTCATAACATTAAAAAGGACTCTATATTGTCCTTCCACGTGGAATTTAGACTGTTCATAAAGACTGGAAGTCTGCTTGCTGAAAGAATCATGTTGTTTTAATTCCTTAACTCAGTCTAACATTGTGAAATATGACCCATCAAAATATTGCCATAACCTGAGAAAGCTGGAGTCAGACTTGACAGATGCAGTGCCTATATCTAAGCTTACCTGGCACCTGGAAGAGAGAGATGACAGCATAAACAAGAAGCGGCAAGGAGAGTTTCCTGTAACTAAGAAGCCACCTAAAAAACTGAGGCAACTGGGCGGCAAGGCTCTGAATGGAGCAGTAGTTCTTTCTCCTGGGTGCCAGTCACGTTCAAAAAGCACAAGTTCACAGCTAGATCAAAGATCAAAATCCATATGTAATGAGAAGTCTAAATTGCTTCCATCAGGAAGTCTCGATAGTAAAATATCAGGGAGAGGCTTATTATCAGATAAAAGCTGTGTTTCTGGAGTTACAGCTCCCAGTAATGTGACTGTTTCCGATAGTGACAGTGAGTCTGAAGAGGAAATCGGAGCAGTGCTAAAGAAAGAGATGGAAATACAGAAAGCTGAAAAAGTTGAGGCTGAAGGTGAACGCTTGGAAATTGTTGGGAGTGATTTTGAACTAAAATGCAATAGTCACTGGTCCTTAAGCAATCTGGATGCCATGAAAAAAGCTGTCAAAGGAAGCTATAGAGAGAAGGAGACTGTGGAATTCAGTGATGGCTATGATTCAGCAGATACAGATGAAATTATTGCTGAAAGTAAAGCTCCACATTTAGGTAGCAGGAAAATGGCAATTGTAGAAGATTCTAAACAGGCAAAGGTGGAAAATAAAGAAATGCTAACTAACAAAAAATGTGATTTGGTAAATGACTCCTCACTGAAAACCCACAATTCAAAAGAATGCTTTGAAAGAAACAGGAAAATGAAAAAATCCAAAACTGGTGCCCTGCAGAGTGCAGCAGTTAACTGTCCAACAAGGACAAGTGGTACTGAAAGCTCTTATTCAGAGCCTGAGGAGGGGGACTCTGAAATCAGTTCTGATTATGAATCCATGATGCAAAACTGTTACCGCCTTGACCTTACATTAGATGACTTAAAAGCATTAGCTACTGAAAACACTGGGGCACCAGTAGAAGACTCTGATAATACAGAGGGTTCTAGTCAGCACAGTGTTGAAGAAAATAAAAAAAATAATAAACCAAACCTTTCTAAATTGCAGCCTGTGGTTAAAAAAAAATGTATCTGTCCTGAAGATGTAGTTGCTGCAATTTTAGCAGGGGAGGAGAGTGCTGATAAAGAAAGCTCTGATAGACAAAATAATTCGCGTTTGAAATACCAGCCCTTCAGAGGAATGGGTTCTCTTGGTGAAAAGGAGTTAACTCAGGACAGCACTGGTTTAAATGGGTCTGTAGAAAGTTTAAGTCTTGAAGCTTCTATTTCTTATTGTGGGGAGGAGTCATCTAAAAGACAGTCTAAGAACCATCCATTTTATTCACCTAAAGTCAGTAGTAAAAAGAGACAAAGGCATTGTGAGCAGCACAAAGAATTGTCAGATGCTGCCTCCTTAGCAGATGAGAGAGATCAGCCTGTTTCCAGGCCACTTTTACAAGGAAAGAATAAAGATGTGAGTTCTTCACAAGAATACCACTGTCCAGAGCGTGGAGATGCTGCTTCTAGTACTGATCAGTCTGAAGCTGAGAGCAGTGACATGGATTGTAATGCTACAGTGTCACAGAAACATGTTAAGCGAGAACTCAAAAGCCCCAAACTGGTTTCAAAAAAAATGAAGAGGGATGTAAGCAACAAAAATCCAGAATGTGAAGGTACTAAATGTGAGAATGGCAAGACAAGCCTGTGGGAAAACAAGGAGCTTCTTCTTTGTGCAACTGCTTCAAAGGAACCTAATGCAAAAATGAAACATTTGCAGGATAATCAGAGGAGGCTGGCTGCTCTAGAAGAGAGACAAAAAGAGAGAGAATTACAGAAGAAACTCATTCAAGGAGCTCTTTCAAATCTGGTAATTAAACTCATAACTGCTACCTGAATAGCTTGCAGTAGAAGAAAAAGGGAAATGAATAGATGTGGTGGAGTCATAAAAAAATTTATATTCTGGAATTTCTGATGACCCTGCCAGTTTTCTTTTGAGTGTATACAAAATGATACCTACCTAATTCCTGGAATGTCTGTAGAGTTGCAAGTGGAATGGAATCATCCTTCCTTGTTATGGTAATGTGTTTTAGATACTTACGACTGTAGCAAGTGTGTGATATGTTTGACTTGACAGTTTCACTCTTACATAGGACAGCCAGCCAGCCAGCAAGCATAAACACATCATATTTAATTCAGATGTGGAAAGTGAAGCTGAAGTAGATGACGTGTTGAAGACGGATGCAAGTTTGAGAAATATGCATGAAGGAGTAAGTGTCATTAGGAAAAAGGTCCAGTATTTTTCCTTCTCTTTAAAAGAATCTAAAGAATCTAAATCTATAGAATGTTGTTTTGAAGCTGTGGAGTGCTTACCTTCTGTAGTCATTGATATTTATCAAGTGCCTTAAACTATGTCCTAGAGTTTATAGCATAACGAGGCTTGTTTAGAAAAGGTATAGTTAGACATTGAAACTTTTTAAATTACCTCCCCTGATGTAATCATAAAGCTGTATTTTTATACCTAATTCTCTCATATTGTGATACTTGAGTTCTCCTTTACAAGGAGATTTTTGCCTGTGCTAAAATTTAAGTCATAACTGTAAAAATGAAATTGTCCAAGGTGTGTCTACAATATAGATTTGAAGTTCATGGATCAATAAGTGAGGTGGTTGTTCTACAAATCCATGTTTCCAGATAAACTGGAAAGCACATGAATGAGGTTGATACTTGTTTATTTCCCGAAACTTATGTAAATGCCTCCTTTCCCGTATTGTCTCTGTTTCACAAAGGATGGATCTGCTCCTAAAACTTCGTGCAGACTGTTTGAAAGCAGCGAGGGTGAGCAAGATGATACAGATGATGAAAGATTCAAAATTAAGCCGCAGTTTGAAGGCAAAGCTGGTGAAAAAGTGAGTGAACCCATTACTGTAACTTAATTTTAAGTCTCTATAACACCACTTAGTATGTAAACCTCAGTGTTCTGTTTTTCTTACTGAATATGATGTTGACAAATGTGTAATAGAATTCTCTGAAACAGTAGCTGTGGAAGAAATAATGTTGTTGGGGACCTGGAGGAGTTTAACTGATGTTGTTATCCCTGAATGCAAAGAAATTTCCGGAAGAGGCATCCAGAGCTAAGGGTTATCAGTACGTTGCTGTAATTATAGTAAAATGAAGTTACTGAATGTCGATGACTTTCTTCTCCAGTGCTTAATAAGATCTATTTAATTTTATTTAGCTCTTGAAATTGCAATCCCGATTTGGCACAGACGAACGATTTCGCATGGATGCTCGATTCCTTGAAAGTGATAGTGAAGAAGGTAAACATGCTTCTACTTCCTGGTTAATGATAGAAACAGTTATATCACAGAGCACCCTTGATTTTGGGTGCTTGAAGCAACTTATGGACTACTTTTACCTCTTCAATTCCTTAAAGAAAATAATCCAACTCTGGTGTGGCCATACATGGTATATATTGGTAGCTGTGTTTTCTTAAATGCATACGTTGCAAAAATGTTTATAATAGCTGAATGAGACAGATTTGGTTGATAGACTTTTAAAAATATTTTACTAATACAGGATGATATCAGAATGTGTTTATCCATGTTTTTCACAGGATAAGTGGTGACTTTATTTTAATATACCTTCTGACTATTGCATTCATTTCAACTGTTTGGTTTCTGCTTAACCTGCAGGTCACAGCTGACTTGGCAGCCTTAGAAAGAAAGACTTTCTAAATTATATTTTAAACACCCCC
>JAAGNO010022360.1:65713-81500 GCA_033439905.1 Ceryle rudis
ATCCCTGGAGGGGTTTCCAAGCCTCCCGTGGAGCTGTGGTGCTGAGGGCCAGGGGTCAGTGGTGCCCTGGCAGTGCTTGGGGAATGGTTGGACTCAATGCCCTTAAAGGTCTCTTCCAACCCAAACAATTCTGCACTTTGGCACACACCAGGTTGGAACCCCTCTTTACGCACCTTTGGTTTGACATGAGTAGATCTCTTGTCTAGGGGGAAAGGTATTTTCCTACAAAACCCATTTGGAGTGGGGGGGGTGTGTGTGTGTGTCTCTGTCAGCCCTCCCATGCCTCAGGCACGTGCCCTTCAGCCCCCTGGTCTGTGCTCCCAGGAAAAGCCTCTCCTCCTCCCCACGAGGTGGGGACTGCTCCAGTTATCCTACCTTAATTGCCAATTTCTCTGCTCAACAGACTGAACCAGCTTTAACGTACTCGCTCCCTACACGATGTGACTGATGAAGGATCTTTGTCCCTTGCTTGTGACCCAGGAACCTCCTGTGCTGCTCCTCCTCCAGAGGTTTGGAGTATAAAGCAATGAGCAGTTACAATAATTACATCTGTCAGCTACAGATTTGTATTTTTGAAAGTATATCCCAGAATCTGGAAGGCCAAGAAACCTTTGGTAACATCCAATCAACTCGCATTTAAACTTCTACCCTACCAAGTGCTCGGGACAGTTTTTCAGCCCGGTGTTTTGTTGGACTATAACAATACCTTGATTTTGCCCATCTGAAAAATATTTCTACGCTGCATAAAGCGAGTCAGCTTTTCACAGCATAGAGAACTGAAGAGAAATACTGGATGGCAATATTGTAACGAAAAATGTTCTTTGAAGTACTAGTGGCATTTGAAAGCCATTTAGTGCTTTAGAGACCAGTATTTTATTAAGTATTTCAAAGGAACTTTGGAGCTATTATTGCTTATTTTGCTATTAAAACCTGTAAGTTTGAAAATTAATCGGCATAGGACCTTTGATGCCAAAAATCTATGAATAAAACAAATTCTGAAGGCTATTTTCACACTAAGTTATATTAAAATATTCCTTCCTCTCCCTTAATTCAGTGCACATCTCAGAAAGCATCTCAAACGCTAGGAATCATATTCTACTAAATAATCCAAACCCCCTATGGCTTCTTGATTTTTCTTCCATTAACACACTATGATATTTCTCACCGCTTTCTAGTGACCTTTAAATAAACTTTTCAGATTACTAATTAGCATGATAAACAATAGATTCCCATTTCATGGGCAATTTCATGGTCAAGCAACCCACCAGAGACAGGCTGCACGCTCTGCGATATTCGTATCCGCGGCGAGCATCGGAGCATCTCCAGAAGAGACATTTTCTTTCAGCAGCATCTCCAGGAACACACAACAGTCCATTTTTGCCTGATACCTGAGCCTAATTCTTTCCTCAGCATGAGTAGGATTTTAGAGGAGTGGTCTCACAAGGAAGAGTGTTTTTAAGAGGCACAGGGACAGCCCTTATCAGAGCTCAGCCCAGCAGCAGGGATGTTTGGTCCTGCTGGAGAAGAACAACATACACTGCACCATTGTCACACTGAGTTTCTTATCCTTCTGTTCTCAGGGCAAGTTCCTCTTGTCTCTTCTCCATTACACTTCATTTGTTTTTCATCACAGAATTAAATTGGAAGCAGTCGCTTTGCAGATGGGTTGAAGTATTTTGGTTTAGGTCTCAAGCAGGAGAAGACAAAATGGTTGTATATAAAACTAGACCCTGTCACGGTGTAGTACGGGGGATGATGGTGATGGGAACGCTGCAGGTACATGTGAGGGAGCAGGCTGGGTGTCTGTGCATCCTGTACCACGTACCTGTCTGGCTTGCTCCCAGAAAGCCTCGTGGGGCTCCAGCTGGTGTCACCTTCCCTGACTCATACTGACGTGCTTGCTCTGCCACCGCCACCATCCACCGTGGCTTGTCTCCCACTGCCAGGCAAGGACAGCCAGCATCTGTGACACCAGACAGAGGGGAAACACCTCCTGAAGTTTCGGTGCTGCTGTTGAAAGCAAAAAAAACCCCCACCAAATAAAAAGGCAAGAAAACCCCCAAAATTCCAAGCTAACAAGTCAGATATGAAGTACAGAAGGAGACTTGAAGAGAGGGAAGCTTCTCTCCCTGCAGGTCTCTGGACTGGCTGGGTGGGAGATGAAAAAGCAAGCAGAAAGACAAGGGCAGGGTGGTTACAGGGCTTAAGCACTGGCTGTCAGCTGGGGAGATTGCTTCTAGTCCCATTTTCTCCACTGACCTCAGGGGAAGGATTAAGTTAAGGGAAACAGAAACTGCTCTGCTCTCACCCCATCTTTTCTCATCACCTATCCTACACGTTCCGTGGGGACCTTCAGGACCTGGACTACCTCCTGCTGTGCATTTGCACTATCACTAGCATGGGGGGGGGGGGTGTAGACTCTACTCCAAAGATACCTCATTGATTACAGAGTCAGCAAGTCATGGGACAGCCGAGGCTGGCAGGGACCTCTGGAGATCATCCCATCCCTAATCAAGCAGGGGCAGCTACAGCAGGTTGCATAGGGATATCTTGCAGTTCACCCCACCAGCCACTGGTCCAGCCCATAATTCATCCCTAATTCATCACCCCTTGCTGGTAACTCAGATAAAATCACCTTGCTGCTGCTTCTCATGGATCTAATCATCCATGTCTCTGACTTTTGCTTCTCATCTCTGGCAAAACAGCATAAAGGACATGGCCATAAGGGGTTGAACCTGAGGACCTTTAAAGGTCTCTTCCAACTCAAAGCGTTCCATGAGTCTAGGATGATGAAATTTCAGTTGTGTGACTCAGATAAGCAGGGGAGGTCTGAAACAGGAAGGGAAGGGTTTGGCATCCCATGCACCACGTGGGCACGAGGGAGAAGCACCAATCTTGAACACACTGGAGGTGACCCACGCCAATAACATGTGGTGCTTGCTGCTCTCCCTTGGGCGGGGGGAGAGTCACACAGATGGCCACAGGAGCAAGGTCCTCAAGTGCCCATGGGCAAATATACCCAGTGCCCTGTGGCCCTTCACTGAGCTACCTGGGACATTCACGAGCACCAGAAGATAAGCCCCATGTGTCAACAGCAGGAACACAAACAATAAAAGAGGAAAACCATTTCAAAAGGGTCTATTTGGTAACAAAATAGGTAAAAGCTGCAGGTACAAGAGGAGAGGAGCAAGTGTTCCTCTCCCAGCCCCCCATCCCTGGCTTAACCAGGCAAGTGCCACAGAAACCCATTACTGCACAGCTCTGGGGCCCCAAACCTCCAGGGATGCTGAGGAAACTCATCCCTCCAGCCGTCTGTGCTTCCCTACTCGGGCCTGGGTAAGGGGCATCATTTTCTGGGAATATACTTAGACCACAGCACTCCAGGAAAAGTAAATAGTGCATTGATAGGAAAGATATAACAAAATATTAAGGGAAAAGCAATAAATGCTTTACAAATCCCACCCTTCAGCCTTACTTAACTTCGTTTAGGCAGGCAATGGAGATGCAGGAGCTCTGAGAGCAGGAACACTGCGGTGCTGAGCTGACCACACTTGCTGCTGGAAGTGGCCCAGGGTGGAAAGAGAAGCAGGTAACCTTCTCACAGAGACATCAGCACTTTCCTGGTGCCTGGCAAAAAACACTAGAGAGAGAAGCTGGAGGGTTTTATAAGCAAGGTCTGTCCTAATCAACAATTAGCATTCATCTGAGCACCTCCAAACTGGCCCATTACACTGACTGCTCCCAGCTGTAACGTGGCTCAGGCTCTAGAGCAGGCAAAGAAACCCACCAATGCTTCCTTAACTGTTCAAATAAATAAACTTTAGCTGGTTTCACCTCTCCTGACTGCAGATGTTCAGTGTCATCTCCATTTTCCAGAGGAGGAAAATGGCAGGGGTGGGCTGGGGGGGATGTTTCTGCTGCAGTCCCCATCTGCCAGACCGGTTGAAAATGCAGGAGAAGCTGCTGACATTAAAATACCTTTATATAGGTCAGTTCTCTTTCAAAAGTGGGTCCAGAATTAGGTTAGTAAGTCGATATTTACACATAAGATGATGTGCCCTGGTTTTCCAAAGTGCTGAATACCCAGCCCAGAAGCTCCCTTGTGGGGCTGGAGACTTTTCTTTTCAGCACTTCCTTGTATCAAAAGCCCATTTGCGGCAGCGACCGCTCGCCGCCGCGTAATTAATTCCACCTTACGTAAGCCAGTCATGAATAAGCATTATTTTCCATATATTAAACCAGCAGAGACAGTTGCCAGAACCGAACCAGTAGCTGAGGCAGGCCTCAGAAATTATCAATTAATGCTCCTTGACATTTGGTAAGTATGTTAATTTACATTAAACCTACTGCAGCTAACTTTGCATAAGATAACTCCGAGCCTCGGTCGTAAACTAAGAAGACTTCTGCAGTTCAGGAGTATTATGGCTGCTCTTTATCATCTTTTTGACATAATGCGCATTGTGTATGCAATGCACTGAAGATAAACACATATATAAAGCCAGCAATTACCTCGGTTCACACAGACTATCATATTTATGACCATTTGCAGAAGCTTAACATAATTCATTTACTCCGGGTGCTAGAGTAAATACATCATTAGAAGCCCCCGAGCCAGGCTGGGAGCAGCAGGTATCAAGATGTGCTGGTCTTCAGCTAAGTCAGCAAAACCTCCTTAGTCCTTTCAAAGGTGGTTCGTGGTGGGCAGTGGGGAGGCTGGTGGGAACTGTTGGGTTCAGAGCTGCTTGCTGCCGAGGGGATGCAGCCAGGACACAGTAAGCAGAGGGTTAAATTGGGCTCCAGAGGTTAAAACTTCATTCAAAAGGCAGGCGTTGGAGGTGGCAAGTGGCCACTTGGAGAGGCCCACGGTAGGATGTGTTTTGGTAAGGAGCTGGTGTACTGGGCACCACTGGATGCTGGCTGGTGAGCGTGGCTGTAGCTTGTACTGGTCCAAACAGTTTGCACCATGGGCTTCAGAGCACAGAGAGCCACATCCAAAAGGAATCTGACCATGGGGATCTGAGCAGGATGCCACGAGAAGGTGAGGAGAGGCAGGAAGAGCATTCCCATGAATCACAGTATCATGGAATGGTAGGGACTGGAAGGGACCTCTGAAGCTCATCGAGTCCAACCCCCCTGCCAGAGCAGGGTCACCCAGGGCAGCCCACACAGCAACAGATCCAGGTGGGGCTGGAAAGTCTCCAGAGCAGGAGACTCCACCACCTCTCTGGGCAGCCTGTTCCAGGCTCCGTCACCCTCACATTGAAGAGGTTTCTCCTCATGTTGAGGTGGAGCTTCCCATGTTTCCCCTTGCTACCATCACCGCCTGTGAGGGGTCACCACTGACAAGAGCCTGGCTCAGCTCAGGAGGCTGCGAGCAGCTGCTGCTGAGCTGGGTTTGCTCACACGCTGGAGGAGAGGTGGCAGTTTGGGGACCTGCAGCAGCATCACTTCCAGCCCCACAAACGCCTTCAGTTAACGATGGGGGGGGTGGCTTCCCCGGATGCTTTGCCCATGGAAATTGCCACTAATACTGGTACATCACATGTGACTAATCAGGGGCAATTAAAGGCTAATTACTCTGCTGCTGCTGGCTGCAATCACTCACAGGGCTACCAGCGAGCGGAGGGCGGGCAGGCGAATGCACTGCTTGGATTTCCCTTCATTTCACACCCGATTTGATCTGATGCAAAAATGGGGAAGAATCAAATCAGAAAAAAAACCACTTAACCTCCCAGATTATGAGAGGATCTGTCACTCAGAAGGCAGCTTTTCCCAGGCTCTTGGTTAAAGTGGCATTAGCTTGGCTCACTCGAACCCCAAAGACACTCGGGCTGTGCATACACGTATCGGTGACTTGACAGCATAGGGGGGTTCAGGTGAATGTTCAGTAGATGTGGTTTTCAAGAGAGATTTCCAGAATCTGGAAACATTTTGGGGTTATATCTTCAACAATCACTATTCTATTCAATAAAGGAATCTGAGTCATTACTTGAGGAGATAAAACACATGGAAATGTTTGGGTTTTTTTTAAAAAAAAAGATGATAGTAAGTGATAAGAAATTAATTATATGGACAATGAGGAAACCAAAAAGAGAAGGGCTGTTCTACAAGACACACAGCTGATACCTTAATACCATATCACTCTGGGAAAGGAAAAAGGGGGCATAAATTAAGCACTTCCTCCTGTAAGTTAAGTTTTAAAGTAATCTGATTACAGCAGCTCCCACTAGCACCATTCCATGGCAGCTAAGAATAAAATCAATAACGAGCATCAACATGTCCATTTTGTTTAGTGGGTTTGTTACTCAGCCTGGAGAATCTGCTTTTCACTTCTGGCTTGGCCAAGGGAGGACCATGACTAGCCCAGCTGGAACTTTCCTAGCTGATGTAGCCAGGAATTACTCATTTCTTGATTATCAAAGAACAATGTGGCTTCAAAGGTGACACCGTGGTGTAGTTATTTTAGAGAAAGCATGAAGCTTTTAGGACTTGGGGCTTGATTTAACTGATGCTGCTGGAGGATTTGATACAATTTAGTATTTAACGGTCATCTAACATCAGGATGCTGTTGTCTTAATCTGTCCTTGAACATTAAAATCTTAAAGATTAGTCCTTGTTCCCAATGGTTTAAACAGATAAAATAGAGAGGAAGCGGAACTCAAAACCACAGTCCATGGATGAGGCAGAGCAGTCTGGTCCTGTTTTGCTACGAACATAAGGAGATGGGCAGCGATCAGAAACGACTTAAGGAAAAAGGTGAGCAGCAAGTGCTGCAGCCAGGAGAGGCAAAATAGGCTACGCCTACTGTACAGCACCAGCTCCTGTGATATTCCTCTTCAACACCTGATTTTCTTTCAGAAAAAGAAAAAAAAGTAGGGCAAAAGACTATGCTGTTGCAGTGCTGCGGTTTGGTGAAACAAATAAATACCTGTCAGTGGAAAATTCACGCCCTTTTCCAAAAGCCTGCCTAAGTTCCTGCTAAACCCTCAGGAAATCAGCTTTGCAATTTGGTAGAGCTTGTGAGGTAGCCCCAGGGGACCAGTAGAAAAGGCAGGGTGGCTTTCAGCCCTCCAGGAGGTGAGCGGCTGGGTGGGCAAGGGTGTGTTGCTCCACAGCCAGCAAGGCTCGGGAATTTTAACCGACTGGGGTTCACCCCCCGGGGCCAGCTCAGGGAAGTATTTTGCATATTCTTATTTCCCTTTGAAACAGCACCGTTGTCTATATATTTTTTATATATTTTTTTTTAATATAATGAAAACTTACGTAGCTGCTTAAATCTGGCACTGATGAGCTGTTTTCATCTCACAAGCTGCCATCTGCCATATACTCTGGTTCAGAGAATGCTTTCCAAGAGCTGTAAAGCGAGTATAAAATCCCAGACTGCAGCAGGCTACTGGAAACTGGGCAGAGCTCACCAGAACTGACTCACTGAAGAAGACCAAGTGACAGGAGAGGCTGAGGCTGGTCAGAGCATTGCTGTTCTCTGCCCCCACCTCCCTCCTTGGAAACATGCTGACCTCAGAGCAGGACGGCGGTAGAATCATTAAAGTTGGAAACGACCTTCAAGATCATCAATCCTAGGACTGGAGGGAATGGATCAAAACTAGAGATAGGTCAATTCAGATTAGACGTTAGGAAGAAGTTCTTCACCACGAGGGTGGTGAGACACTGAACAGGTTGCCCAGAGAGGTGGTGGAAGCCTCAGCCTTGGTAGTTTTTAAGGCCAAGCTGGATGGGGCTCTGAGCAACCTGCTCTAGTGGGAGGTGTCCCATATGACAAAAAAAATTTTTACTGAGAGAGTGGTGAGGCCTTGGAACAGGCTGCCCAGGGAGGGGGTCGAGTCACCATCCCTGGGTGTGTTTAAGGGTTGTTTAGATGTGGTGTTGAGGGACGTGGTTTAGGGGTGAACTTTGTAGAGTAGGGTTAATGGTTGGACTGGATGATCCCAAGGGTCTTTTCCAACCTGAATGATTCTGTGATTCTATAGCACTGCCTGGGGTTGTGACCAATGCTGCAAGAAAAAAAGAGGAAAATCTTTCTTACAACAGTTGCAGATTTTCCTAATCCCACGTCCTCTGGCCCACCTTGAAGGTGCTCAGAGTCTGTCAAGCGTGGGCTAAAACAAGCGCGTTTCATCACACAAGCTGTCTCACGTTGTGGGAGCAAACAGACCTTTCTAAACTGCTAATGAGCAAATAATTCACTTTTAACTACAAATAGACAGTCTTGTGTAAGCTCACCGAATAATCCCACGCCGTACACGAGCCAAAAGCAATAAATGCTCCGCGCCATGTCTTGACAATAAAGCTAATGTACGTGGCTTGCTTCATCAGAGAGCAGAGCCGTTAGCTCAAGCATCCTTCAGCAGCATTCCGAAGGAGCTGGATTACACTCTGTAAAAAGCCCTGGCACCACGTCTCTGAAATGACACGGCAGTTTTTACCCTTAATGCGACTGCTGGAGTAATTTCCTTCTTTGCAAGGCCACCCTCTGGAACAGAACGCCTCTGGAGAAATCAATATTATCAGTGCTCCACGCCAGCCTCTCTGCTGCTTGGGCTCTTCGAAGAGGTTCGACAGCAGCGTGACCTTCTCCAACCCGTGCAGGATATATTTCAAACATAACCCACCGCTTACCTGGTGAAGCCATGAATTTGCAACAAGAAAACATCAAGGCAGTTCGCGGCGGCCAGATGAATCCCCTAAGTGAGGGATAACAAACAGAGCTGATGTCAGCAGGAGCTGAGAAGACTTGAGCCTAATAAAATCTTCAGCCCTGGGGCAGAATACAAGTGAGACTAATGCCTGGGGAGGACTGGCATTTGTTTCTCAAGCAGGGACACTTTTCAGCACGCGGCGTAGGATAGATGATACCCATCACCTCAAGGGTGACAAGGGCACTTGTGAGGAAAGAAGCAAACACCGTTTGTAATCCCAGCAACGAACAGACACAGTCCCTGCATGCGACGACACAAATCACCTCCCAGTGTCCTTGGCTTTTGCCACACCTCTGTTGGGTTTTTTTTGTTTTGAGAGAGGAACAGAAGGCTTAACAAAACACTTTGGGTTTTTTTTCCAGTGAGAAAGTAAGAACTGGTATGTTCACAATAAAGGGATATTAGCACAGAAAGCCGTTTGTTTTGAGATTAAATACTTCCAGTTTTTAGAAAAAGGCCCTTTTTTTTTTCCAGATTCCATGTCTGCATTTCATGGTTCCCACTCTCTCACCCTTTTTACTGTCAATTCCCCCACTGAGAAAAACTGAAGGAGAAAAAACAGCTTGAAGAAGTTCTGCCCAGATTTAGAATAACAGTACATTCAGAAAAGCAGTTGGCTTTTGAAGGGCACCTTGTTTCAGCCAATTCTGCAACAGAAAAGAGAAGAATATCTGCAGAAGGTTAAACAGTGTTGGCGTAACCCAGCTCCGTGTCTTCCCCAGTTTTATGGCTGGTTTGTGATTACTTCACCTTAGCCAGTTTGGGTTCAAACTCAGACAATTTCAAAAGTTGGCAATGGACCGATCCATCGCCGTTTGGCTCCTTTCAGGACAAGGAGAGCTTTGAGAGCTGGGGATCTGAGACCTGCTGGGCATTCTCAGCCCCAGGAGATCCCACAGGACTGGAAATGCTGGGGGTGGTTGGGAGATGAACGAGGTTACAGCCATGGACCTGTTGGTACCGATGCTTTGGCTCCTAACTGTACGGAAAACGTACAAACCTTCAGCAACCGAGATGTCCCTCTGCTCCTGCCCTGCCCTGCTGCAGCTCGTCGTCGTCCTCCGTGCCACGGGTGCCGGTGAGAGGAGAGGTGATCAGCGGCGCGACGGCGGAGCAATCAGGAGGAGCAGATCACAACAGCCAGCAATCTGGAGAACGTAAAAATGAATAGTTTGTGTTTCACTGATTTTGATGTGGTCGTATCATCCGTAAATGATATACCCAGCGCTCTCTCCCAGTTGGCCATTATTCCGTCGGGCGATCGGCTGCCAATTCCAGCCCTCCTCACCATACGCGCGGCTGTAAACCTCGAAAGCTGCTGTCTCCAAAGCAAGCCAGTTTGGGAAGAATAGAGAAACAAATTACATCAAAGCAGATTAACTTCTCTTTAACTTCCTTCAAAATATTTCTTCCCCACAGCCTCCGTAATCCCATTTTTTAAGGGAATTTGGTCTCTTTATTTGTTATACTTATCAGTGTGACTAGAATTTAAAGCTTTATACTTCATGTTTCTGCCCGTGGACCTGTTGCAATTATAATCCTCAGGCTTTTCAGTGGTGGCAATGGCTCTTTGAGCAGTTTTCAGCCTGTTGCATTCATGCTTCCCAGGCAACAAAGGTGGCCAGGGCATGCTTGGTGCCTTTAGTAGAGCAGCTCCTCGGTGGCAATATTCAGACAGTCTTGGGTTTTTTATTGTTTTCTCTTTTAACTTTGGCCTACTTGGTTACGTAACTCTCAACTACCATCTCATGAAACCCGCAGTCCCTGCTGGCCACAGGCTGGGTTTAACCAGCACTGCTAAGATGGGAAGGTATCATGTAAGGGCATTTCTAACAAATATGGTATTTCAGGAGGTTTCAAAAGGTGTTATAAGTTACTTTCTTCCTAATGAAGCCAACTATCTAGAAGAGACCCCTAAAATGATGCCAAAATGCTTCTGCATACACACTGGTCTCCATTAGGTGAAATACAATAAGCCTGCATGTGACGCACCCTCCCAAGTTTAAAGAATAAGGAGAACATCTTGGCAGGTTCCTAACTGGAGTGGGAAGCATCGCTGTGTGGTGGGTGCTGCACCCCAACAGCAGCGTGATCACCAGTGTGAGGGGACACCCCAGCAGCTGAGTGGGTCACAGATCAGGCAACCCACCCAGGGCTGCATGAAAGGTCCCACTACTTCAATTCAGGGGAGAAGAGCTTTTAGAGGATGTCTGATTTTATTTCTCTGCTATTGTAAAGAAGAGGTCAAAGGCGAAGGTCAGGTGATGAAGGTGGACCCGCTCTGGTGTGGGACCATGGGAGGGTGAAGAGCACAGACAGCTCTACCTAAAATTAGGGTGCAGCATGGGAAGGTGGGGGTTCTGGAAGATGCATTGCTGAGGTCCCAGTTATGAGCAAGAGCACAGTTGGAAAGTGAGAAGAACAGCAGCAGAGATGGTGTTAGGGCCATAGTTTAGAAAGGCAGAGAGTACTCAGATGTCGGCGCAAGGTTTGCTCATAGCTGCTGCCCACTGTGAAGATCCTCTCTCCTTTCCTCACCCAGAGAAAGACCTTGGGGCTTGCAGGAGAACTGCTCTACTGACCTGGCCTTGCCTTCCCTGGACGATGGGCAGCCCAAGCTGCTGCTCCACCACCAAAATCCCATCGAGAAGGGCTCTGTGCAGCGGAGGAGCCCCGAGGTAGGAGCTGGGTGTCCGCCCCATTTCGCTCATCGCTCCTGGAAAATTGTGTGCAGCGTGGGAGGAGAGGAAGACTGGTCCCTTTGGGGAGAGCAAGAGATCAGAGAATTAAAAACTGAAAGAGTTCCCTGTGCCCTCTGCAATTAAAGGGAACTTGAAAGAGTTTCAATTTGGTGATAACATTAATTTCCCCTCTTCCTCCCTCCTGCCTTCTGCTGCAGTTCAGAAGAGTCCTTTTCAACTGTTTATTGACCGTGTGATGAAAGACTCCGATGAAGAGACCCTAAGAAAAGGAAAGTTTGAAAAGTTTTCAGCCCTTTCATCACTCCTTTAAACAATGTTCAGAAAAACATGAGAGGAACGCTGCGTTTGAGAGAAATATTGTAATTAAAGCTGCCTGCAGTGGGCTTTGCTGCCCAAATGTGACTCGAATACTTGCAGCCCTGTGTCGTGTGAGGATTTAGTTTTCAATTTTGTCGCAAACAAGGCTGTTAAGAAACAGATTTATACTCACCCCGTTATTTCCTTTATTTGCTAAGGAACAAAACTGCTTCGGTACACCGTCTAGGTAGGAAACGCAGCGTATTAAAGAGTTCAAAAATAAAATGTGCCCTGAACATGCATCTGGCAGGAACCCGGGGATTTTGGGGAGCAGAGTGTGCCGAGCACCTCTGACATAAAACCTGAGCACAGGGCACCCCACACACGTGTGGGCAGGCCCCACAGGTTCTCATCTCAACCAAGCAGTCTGTGCCCATCAAAGGACCTGCAGGAATATTTTTTCGCACGTCCATCTCTTTCTGACCAAATTTCCATCCTTCTCAAGACCACACCTGAAAACTTCTGCCCTGCGTTTCTTATTTCCTGTAATCCCTTACACAGTCTTGTCCTGTTGTTGGAGGGCAGCTGAGTCTTGATAACTCACAGGATGGACCTGTAGATGATGGGAGCAACAAAGGGATGGTTTCTACACCAACATAACTGGTGTAAAATGCCCTTGCCTGGGTCTACTTGGACAACACAAACAAGCCAACGGGAAGAGCATCTAAATCTCATTTTTCGTGACTCTTAAGATGGAAGAAATCCTCAGAAATATCCTCAGCCAATCAAGTTTCCCGGACACAGTTTCCCCACAGAAAGGATCAAAGACTTCAAACAACTCTGCTTCATGGCACAGATGGATCTAAGCTGCTTTCAAAGTCCAGACAGCCACAAGGCAGTGACAGGGACCAGCCCCTGATCAAAAGCATGTGGGCAAACACGTGTGGTTTGCTGGGAACCTCTTGTCAGAGCTTCATCGTGCAACAGCTTCGTTGTCATGGCAAGAGACAAAAGCCTGACAAGGGACTACTTGCTCCTGGATGCGGCAGAGGAGGAGAAGCGACAGCCACACGCTCCACAGTGACGAGGGTCACTGCTTTCAAATAGCTCCTGGCTTCTCACAATTACAATTAAAAAGGGAAACCTCCAGAATCATAGACCTTGTCACCACGCTGGCGTGAAGACACCAAGTGAGAATCCCTGGGGTGAGGCTGCTGGCCAGCCATGAGCTGGCAGCTCGTGCCAATGGTGACCATCTGGCCTGCCTTTGGAACCTGCTGGTGAGGGCTCCTCTAAGTATTAATTTTTGCTGAATAAAGCTTTCCTGATATACTGTTTACATCTGCTGGAGTCTGCTAGTCCATCGACATGGTGCAGGGCTGAAGGCACCTGTCACTTGGCTGCTGTCCCCAAGATGGGCACTAGTCACAGGCAGAGAGCACGAGGGAGGAGAGGGAACTAAAGGGATGATGGAGATCTGTGGGGCAGGACTGAAGGCAGCAGGAAGGGTTAACGTGGTAATCAAATTACAAAGCAGTCCTAATTAGTTCAGCAATCAAAAGCAATGACTTACCTTATCAGGCGGCCAACTAATACCATCACAGACATCTTCCTTGTTTGTTTTCTTCTCTTCTCCGACTAGAAGGAGGACGTGAGGGATCCCATTCCTGGCCATCTGGCATTAGTGTGAAAAATAAGATATATTATGCAGTTGTCTCGGTAACTCCCTTCTAATTCACATGTTCTGATGCTCTTAGAGTTCTTTTTTTCTAGGCTTTACCCACCCATAACTACAACCCTAGGAGGCTTGTCCATCTACAAATCCAACCTCAATCAGCTTATTTCGGGTGCCTTATTAAAACTGTGGTTCCCAGGGAATCATTTTTACTCAGAATTGAGGATTCTCTACACTGGAGTCATAGGTGGCGGGTACGGACAATGCTCACACCTTCTCCTGAAGGCTGCCTTGAGCATCTGCCCTTGGTGTGACTCAGAGCACTGGTAGTTAATGGTGTGAATTCACAGAATCACAGAATGGTAGGGACTGGAAGGGACCTCTGGAGCTCATTGAGTCCAACCCCCCTGCCAGAGCAGGGTCACCCAGGGCAGCCCACACAGGAACAGATCCAGGTGGGGCTGGAAAGTCTCCAGAGCAGGAGACTCCACCACCGCTCTGGGCAGACTGGGCCAGGCTCTGTCACCCTCACCATGAAAAAGCCTTTCCTTATGTTTACCCAAAACCTCCTGTGCTGCAGCTTGTACCCATTACCCCTTGTCCTACCACTGGATGTCACTGGGAAGAGCCTGGCTCCATCCTCCCAACACTTGCCCTTTACATATTTATAGACATTACTGAGGTCATAGACATTAATGACGTCATCATCCCAGGTGTCCCGCATGAGACAAATTCATTTCATGTTTTCTTGCCCAGGCAAGAGACCAAGCCATGATTTGCAGGCGTTGGGCACAGCCTGGGTGGGGGAAGCGTCTCCTCTGCCTGCTATGTGGTACCAACGCTGCAAAACAGAAGGTAAATAGTTGTGAATGTTGTTTGGAGATCAGGAACAACTGCACCCAAAGCAGGGGAGGGATACTGCTCTGAAATCAGTGGCAGGGAAGAATTATGTTGTCTGACCTGAGTGGGGGTAAGTAAAAAAGGAGCAGGTTTCCTGTGCTGCTATTGGATTTATACCGCCGAGCGGCCGGGAAGGACTCTGAACTGTGCAAGAGGGAAATAATGATTTAAAACCCAAACTTGCATAGCTGAACAGCCAAATTTGCCTTCAGCTCCAGCAGAAGCACCCAGACGTGGTTCTGTAACCCCCCCCCATAATTTTCTTATCTTTTTTTTCTCCCCGAATAATCCTCACTCTGTAATTCTGATTGGAAAAAAAACTATCTACAAATAGTTGCAGAGAAGAACTCTAATGAATTATGCAGTGGGCATATGCTCTCGCCCCAAATCTTGATGTTTACTTTATCTGATGTCATGCAGAAGATTGAAGCTTGGGACTGCGCCGGGAATGATCCCAGCGATGCGGTAGGATTCTAGGTCACATCGCTCCATCTCTGATCAGGCGTGGGAGCACCTGCGAGAGCAGATGGCTAGACAATGTAGCTATCACTGGTGGTTTTAATTTTCCTGGATTAAGCAGCAAGTACTCGGCAAGTAGTTTGATTTGTAAAGATGCAGCAGCAAGCCTGGCACGGGAAAACCTTCCAGAGCTCCCACGACAAACCGCCTTCTCACACCGTTTCTGGTAGGACTGAGTATCTACAGGCAACTCATTCACCAGCCACTTCTCGGTTATTTCCATTTTTATTGCATATCTCTATGAAATATCCTGCCAAAAAAATAAAATAATTTAAAATCTAGCTCGCGACCGCGCAAAGCATGGCGTGCTTCCACCCAGCGTGGCTGCAAACAAGGGGAGGACAAAAATCTTTCATTTGTTTTGTAACTCATTGTGACCACATCTCCTTGCCCCTGTGAATCTGCAGCCTTCTGATCACCTCCTTCAGAGCACGCTCTGCACAGTGTGACCCAGCAGCTTACTCGGGTAGTCCTCAGCCAGGTGAGCTGGATCCGAGCCACCTCATTCATAGAATCATAGAATTGTCAGGGTTGGAAGGGACCTTAAAGATCATCTGGTTCCAACCTCCCTGCCCTGGGCAGGGACACCTCCCACTAGAGCAGGCTGCTCAGAGCCCCATCCAGCCTGGTCTTAAAAACCTCCAAGGATGGGGCAGCCACCAGCTCTCTGGGCAACCTGTTCAGTGTCTCACCACCCTCATGGTGAAGAAGTTCTTCCTAATGTCTGACCTGAATCGACCCATCTCCAGTTTTAATCCATCCCCTCCAGTCCTATCACTGCCCGACAGCCTAAAAAGTCCCTCCCCAGCTTTCTTGTAGCCCCCTGGAGATACTGGGAGGCCGCAATAAGGTCTCCTCAGAGCCTTCTCTTCTCCAGACTAAACAACCCCAACTGTCTCAGTCTGTCCTCATAGGAGAGGTGCTCCAGCCCGCTGATCATCCTCGTGGCCCTTCTCTGGACACGTTCCAGCACATCC
>JAAGNO010022361.1:0-48711 GCA_033439905.1 Ceryle rudis
TGACCCAACACCATGACATCAGCTAGACCATGTCACTAAGTGCCACATCCAATCTTTCCTTAAACACCTCCGGGATGGTGTCTCCACCACCTCCCTGGGCAGTCCATTCCAGTGTCTAATGACCCTTTCTGTGAGGAAGTACTTCAGACCCTCCAGCAGATCAACACTCCCCCCAGCTTAGTGTTACCTGCAAATTTACTAATGGTAGACTCAATACCCTCATCCACGTCATCAATAAAGATGTTGAACAGAGCTGTTGCCTGCATCTCCTCCATAGACACCCTTCCTGAAACTGTGTCCTATATTCTCCATTTTAATTCCTTTGCTCTAATATAGGAGGTACTTATATGGCTGAGGGGCAATACCCAGTAAAACTATGACACAGATAATAGAACATTCTGACATGAATTATTGCAATGCAGTTGATTTCAGTCTAGGAATGGGTTGTCTTGGGGAGCTGAGGCTTCTCCCTAGAAAGCTTCACAGGCTAGTAGGAACCTGAAGTATAGGGGGCAAAAGTGTTAGATCCCTTCCCCCTCCCTTTTAGGTTCCCCAGACCTTTAGGTCCTCACAGACTCACAAGGGTGGCAGTGCTGGTATTCATCTTGGGCAGAGGAAGGAGAGTTGCTAGTGAACAGGGAGCAGAGCTGTCCCAGTTCTTGAAGCTGTCTGCTGCTGGGGTAGGGGAGCTGACCTACCAGTACTGTCCCGGCTCAAAGGTGCAGAGACATGTGTAGAAACACCATGTGTAGTATTAGATTTTAATTTTTAGTATTAGATTTTAATTTTAATTAATTTGCTTATGAATCCAGAAATGCATGTATTATATAATACTTCTGTGACAGTAGAATGTTACTTATCACTAAGGTCAGTATGCTGTGACTCACTGTTGTCTTATAAAGCATAGGGGAGCTGAAAGGCAGTGTTATCTGAAAGTGTTTTACGTTGTCAGTGTTTCTGAAAATGATGTTATCCTTCAGTTCAAAGGTTTTGTTTTTAAACACTGCTTGTTGCATTTCAAATAAAAGCTACATTCACCAGCATGCAGGCCTTTAAGGAACTGAGATACTTCTAGAAATTTTGACCTACCACTTTGATGTAGTAATAAGAACTAAAAATGTTTTCTTTGTAGGAATTCCATCTGTTTAGGGGAATCATGCTGTGGAAAGACTGTTTAGTTTTAAGCATCTCTATTCCAGTGGTGCAATGGCAAGTAAAACACATCTGTGTTTGGTAATCTAGACCAGCAGTAAAAGGTGAGTAAAATGCATTTATCTTTGTCTGGTCTGCTCATGCTCTGCTCCCTGGTATGGACAGTGATGTTAGGATGGGGTAAACAGGAAATTAAGAATATAAAAAGCAAATGAGTAAGTGCCATTGCAGGTTGGAGGTGTTACTGGTCCAGACAGCTAGAGATGGTAGCTGTTTTTGGCTCTGTTTCTCTGTGAATTGAATACAGGATGCTTAACAGATATGGAGTTACCCACAAGTTTACAGTATGTGGGCAGCAAATGCGAGCCTGCTGTTGTATTTTATTACTGCTGTGTGCTATGTGTTTTCTCCAAGGTATCTACTTTTACCTAATCTTAGCTATAAAATCACACTGCCATCAGTTAACAAGACCTTTTTAGAAGTCAGAATGCAATGGTAACTTGGTGTAATGCAGATGACTGTTTGTTGTTTTCTTTTTCTCTCTTTACCCCTCTGGGAAATGCCCAGCATTGAGTAGAAAAACTCAAAGTACTTTTCATTTGATGAATCCATGATTATTGCCCAGCTGTTTCACTCTGTTGTACTTCAAAGTGAGAGATCTGAAATGATTTAACATTAATTTTTTTCTTTAAAATTTTAATTAAATGACTTTTTTTAAAACTTAGGTATACAGTATTAAGTACCCAAATCTACCTTTATATAGCCTGATAAAGTTTCTTAATCTTCAGAGCTGCAGTAATATGAGGATGCTAATGGAACAGATTCTTTCTTACTAAGGAGAAAAGAAGCTGAGAATTTTTCTCCTCTTGTGATGGAGGTGAAAGTGTTATAATACAAGCTATGGTAAAGAACAAGAGTAGAAAGAAATGCAATTTTTGAGAGAGAAGGAATGGCATTATAAAAAAAAGACCTGAACTTCCTAGTGATGTTTGTTCAGTGTAGCTTTTAAAAAGTGCACTAATGGCCCATTTTATCTTTCACCCCACATCAATGAAAAAATGCCCATTGACTTAAATAGACATTGGTTCAAATGCTGAGCTTTTAGGAATAATTATACTCAGTATGCTGAGATTCCCAGTACTTCTCTACTGGCTGAACTCTTCTCCCTCCATTATGTGCCTTGACTTCAAACAAGCAATCCCCTTCTCCTGCTAACTGAAGCTGTAGTGCTCCTGCTACTACTCCCCATTCATTTGGCAGATCTTGAAGAAGCTTTTTATATCAAAGTAGTAGTCTAGACCCAGCAAACGCTACTGGATGGGAAAAGTACACGTGAAATGTGTCTTTGTTGCATATAGTCTTTGCTGGATGGCTGAAGGACAGCTGGTGGGTTTAGAAACCTATTGACTTCTGAAGGTGTGTTTTCATTTCTTGCCCTCAGGTTTTTATACTATTTGGCCCAAGAAATGCCATAATACACAATTGCTAAGGAGTGTCTTTTAAGCACACTGGCAAGAGGGGTGACCTCTATCCATTCTAGTGCGCTACATCCTTACCTAATCTTTTTCCTAAACTGTTTGAACTATTACTTGATTTTATCCCTTTGTGGTAGGGCTACTGTTAGTTTTCTTTGCTAACTATTACCTGGTGTGCTCCATAGACAGCTACATAGTATTGAAAGCCCCAGGAATATGTTTTATCAGAAACCATTCCAAAAATCTGTAAAAGTCAATGATGAATAAATAAGATGGTGACTGGGAACATAACTGGACTCCATTCTGCTCTATTAATAATAGTAATAACTGAAAAATCCTAGTGTAAATTCTTGATATCTTCTTGTCTCAGCTAAATGCATGGATAAAATTAAAAAAGCATAAACTGATCCTGTATGGTGTGAATTAATGTATAGGACACATTGCACAGTTTAACATCCACTTTAAGTTAGAAAAGACACCACCTCATGTAGACAATGCAATCTTACACTGAAAGGTCTGTGACTCAGTTAGATAGGGCTAACACTGAGGTAAAAAAGGAGCTGCCTAGACTTTGAGTGTTAGGAGGCTGTGTTTTATATATGATGATCTCCTAGCAATGTATTAGTACCCATACTATACTGCCTTTTGGGAGCCTTAGTATTTTGTGAGGCGTTTTGTTAATTTCAGCAGCTCAGGACTTGGTAAAAACCAGAAACCGAACTACTTATCAATATTCTCTGTTTTGAACACCCCCCTTCTACCTGTACTGTGCTTGCATGGCAAGGTTCTGGTAGTGGTGAAGCTACAGGCATGGCTTCCATGAGAAGCTGTTAGAAGCTTCCCCTATGCCCAGTAGACCCAATGCCAGCCAGCTCCAAGACAGATCCACCACTGGCCAAAACTGAGTCAGTTGGTGACAGTGGTAGCACCTCTGTGATAACATATTTAATAAGGGGGGGAAAAAACCTGCAGAAGAGCAATTGCAGCTGGAGAGATGGAATGAGAATATGTGAGAGAAACAAATCTGCAGACATCAAGGTCAGTGAAGGAGTCTTGTGAGGAGTTGCTCCAGGTGCTGGAGGAAAGATTCCCATGAAGGCCATGGTGAGGCAGGCTGTAGAGGTGGAGCAGATATTCACCTTCAGCCTGTGAAGGACCCCATGTTCCCAAAAGAAGGCCATGGCCACATGGGAACCTTATGCTGGAGAAAACTCCTGGCAGGAGTTGTGGACCCATGGAAGGAGGAGACCACGCTGGAGTAGGTTTACTGTCAGGACTTGTGGCCCTGCAGGGGACTCATGCTGGAACAGTCTGTTTCTGAAGGACTGAACACTATGGCAGGGATTCATGCTGGCACAGTTTGTGAAGGACTGTCTCCTGTGAGAGGGACCCCAAGCTGGAGCACAGGAAGAGTGTGAGGAGTTCTCCCCCAGAGGAGTAGGAAGTGGCAGAAATAACATGTGATAAACTGAGTATAAACAGGAGATAAACATCCTGCCTGTGCTGCTCAAGTTGGGGAGGAGGTAGAGAAAATCAGGAGTAAAGTTAAGCCCTGGAGGAAGGGAGGGGTGAAGGGAAGGTGTTCTTGAGATGTGTGTTTGTTTCTCATTATGCTATTTTGATTTGATTGGTAATAAATTATTTTCCCCAAGCTAAGTCTGTTTTGCCCATGACAGTCATTGCTGAGTGATCTCCCCATCATTATCTTGACATATGAGCCTTTTTTATATTTTCTCTTCCATTTGTCCAGCTGAGGAAGGCAAGTAATAGAGAGGCTTTGGTGGACAGCCGGCATCCAGCCAGGGTCAACCTTCCACACTATCATAAATAACCCAGAGAAACAAATAGGTGAATGAATTATAGAGTCATAGATTCACAGAATAATTTAGGTTGTAAGATCTCTGGAGCTTGCCTGGTCCAACACCACAGCTATCTGTTTCAGAGCTGCTTTTTTAATCTCTTTGTAGGATATAGAGTCCCATGGTTCAATAGGAATGTCTTTTTTTACTCTCTACATTCTTTATGGATTTGAAATGTAGGTCAAAAATGGTTTATGATTTAGAACAATTAGCTTAGAGCCCCCATACAAAAGTTTAAAAGAGTATACTCTTTGCAAAATAGTGGGAGAAGTTTTCCTTATGCTTGCTATGGAAAAACCAGCTGAGGATATAATTCTTGTTCTTATTTTCAAGATGGAAAGCTTGATGCACAATGGGTTATTTATACTGATGATTGGTACTTAAACTGATAAGCTGACAGTAGATCCCTAGCTTGGAGAAGAGTCACTACAAATAAGCAAAGAACTAAAAAGCATGTAAGTGAAATATCAAATACAGAACATACTTGTGAAGTGCTCTGCAAAGGTATGTGATTAAAAGAAAAACAAGTACAATTGTGTTGAGGTGAACTTGATAGCAAAGAGACTAAAATCACATTACCATTTTGAACCCAAATACCTCAAAGCTCTTTATTGTGAAATAAAAGCTTAATAAAGCTTAGCCATTGCTCAAAAGCTGGTGTGGAATGGGACAGTGATTTGCTGGCAACATAACATAGCATCATGAAATAAGATGGTGAATATCATCATGAACTGAAAATGATGTCATATTAAGACAGGCAGGATATTACTGTGTTCTATGTAATTTGGCCATCATGTCTGGTTTACTTCATTCAGTATTGTGATGGGTTCTTTGCAAACTTTCAGAGCTCCTGTTTTATATATCATCAGTGTTAGTAGCTTTCCAGCCACTATTAGTGCTCTACCTGTACTACTGTGTTCCCGAGTTAGGCAGAAGTAGGCTTCTTGCACGACTTCCTAAGGCATAAAGATGGCACTTAAAAAGCCTTTGAATCAAAACAAAATAATCTTTGTTGATTTTAATGCCAAATACTGCATAACAAAGGTCTGATATTTGTCTCCCCTGAGCCATCAAAACTCTGAGCCTGACACAGGTGGCCAAGAGAGGCATGCAGCTATGCGGGGTCTCTTGAAATGACCTGAAGTTGCCCTGACTGTTGGCAATACAGAAGAGAGAAGCCTACTGTAACAAGAGTTTGAAATCACTTTGTGTGAGTCTTTCTTCTTTGGTCCCTCCTCCCTTTCAGGCAGAGTTGTGCTGAGCTCTTAGGAACAAGTATAATTTTTTAACCTATTTTAGAGGAGCTTGCTTTAATGTTCCTCTTTATGCTCTGTTGTGTGAAATTAAAGAGAAATATTATTGTTATTTTACAAAAGAAGAAACAAATACATTCATACCTGAAGATGATAATTCTGTTAATGCTAGCTTTCTTTATGTACTGGTATGTCAGAAGTAAAGAGTTATTGTGTATAGGTGATTGTTGCAAAGGAGATGCCTGCATCTGCCTTCCCCATTTTATATGTTATTTAGAGGGATTTAAAAAATGTTAACGGTGGGAGTCCAGTGGCAGCTTCAGAGGGGGTCTTTGCCACCATCTGTTGGTGAACTAGGGAAAAAGGTAGAGTGAGCTGACCTTGCTAATGTTCCCTACTGTACCAGTGCAAGCTTTTGCTCCTTTTTGAGTTTTTGGGGTAAAAGTGTGGGGTTTTTTGCTTTGTTTTGTTTTCTCCTTGCTCTGGGACACGGGGCAACAGGGCTGTAGCTATGCCCTCTAAGTGAAGAGCAGTCATATCCAAACCTTAACACCTGGCCTGCGATCCCCCATTCCTCTTGGTGAAGAGAGAGCTCTTGAGTCACAGAGAAGAATGTCTTCTTTCTAATGTGAAGCTTCATGTTTATTTATTTCTTCCTAGTTTCTGGCAATGGAATTGGGCCTATTTTCTCTGCTGATTTCAAGGAAAATCACACTACTTGAATAGAGCCCCATTGCTGCTGACAAATCTTGAAGGAGTGCTGTATTGCTAGCACTTCTGCAGTCCAGCTAGAAGAGCACCTGTGAAAGGACATCCTTTACAAGTGGAATGTTTGCAGGATCAACCTCTGCCCCCCTTCAGATAGGCAAAAAGACAACTGAAAGGAGCCAATGTCAATAACTGAGCCAAAAAAGTAAATCTTTAAAGATGTCTCTAGGTAGGAAATGAGTATTTTATTAGATTCATCAACCCTGCTTGCATATGCAAATTCATTATGAATAAAGCTTTCATAATGCAGGCTCCAAGATGAATTCAGGTAGAGTCAGTGACAGCAGTGAATCAGCATAGAGATAGTTTAAAGAGATTGCTAGTTTTCAAATCAACAAATTGATGTGGTTCTACTTAATCCATCAAAAAAGTAAAAGAACAGTCTGGCAGCCAAGTAGGAAGATATAATGGCAAAGGACATAATGTTCCAGCTATTTTAGGACCCATTTACACTATGAAGCTGATGGCATTACAGAACAGTTGTTGAACACATTTGGAGAACAGCTGTGTTATTGATAAAGTGTAAAGACTAAAGTGTGTATAGACCTGTAGGGGTGTTCAAGAGGAATAGTTTGGGGGTGGGGTGTGTGTGTGTGCTTCTGTTCAGCTTAAAACCATGGTCTCACTCAATTCCACTATAAGTAAAGGAGGGCTAGCAGAGTCAAATGACTTCATGAACACTCATCATTCCAGGAAAATGGCAGCAATTATGTATGATAACTTTGATAGCTGTATGATTCTTTTTTAAATTGGACTAAATAACATGGATCAAAGCATGCCTTCAGTGTTCTTTCAGATATAATCTGGTCTTTGTTTAGGTATCTCTCTTCCTTGAATAAGACACTTTTCCTTCCTCCTTCCCTTCCTTTTTATGGCATTGCCATTTTGCTTATGCTTCAGACTGGACCACCCACAGAGAAGTAAACTGAGAATAAGGACATGCATCTTATCACAAGATGATATGAGAGGCTTTCAAACTCATTGTGAGTAACTTTTATTCTCCTAGAAAAGATTTTGTTCATAGTTTCACTCACTTATCAAAGCCTCTCTGCCAAAACTGACCTGCATGATGTGTTCAGTCTGCATATATTAATATTTTTTGGATGAATAACTGAAGCAGAAAGATTAATTACTTTGAAGAAATTTTAGTATGCGTTTCATTGACTTATTTCTCTGTTTGCAGCCGTATACATGTGTAGATTTTTGAGAAGTATTTGCTGTAGCCAGAGAACAGTGAGTGGTCTGTGATGGTGAAATGATGGCAGCTCAGATCTGATGAAGTGCAAGGGCTCTCAACTGTTTTCAGGAATGTTGAGTTAAACTAGCTCTGCTTTTTCTTCCTGTCTCAGTATGAGAGATTTGACTGCCATATCTCTATTGTTATCATATCTGAAAATTAATTTCTTTCCCTTATTAGATTATTGGCAATTTCTGAAAATAGCTGTTAAAGTAATATCAGTGACTGCATGCTGCTGAAGCATGGGAAGCGTAGCATTGACATGGAAATTCTTGGTAGTTGCTTCATGTAATTAGAGTTTCTTTATGTGGATAGAACAGTTGCTTGCGCTAATAGTGTATAGGCATATTGCACATGTCCTATCCTGCTACATGAATAAATGGCCAATTTACATAAACAAAGGTGCCATTTGCATATGCAAATGGTGATTAAAAATCTACACAGGGGCTGAACTTCAATTTATGAAGATCAGAGCAGGTGTTCCATCTCTGTTTAACCTATACTGATACAGCCAAAATGCCACTCCAACTTAATCTTGAGTCATATTTCTTGCATTTACAACTATGTGGTCTAGGACAATTTATATCTGCCTTTAATTATTTGTAGTGATTTGAAAATCTTTACATTAGATGATGTCTTTAAATGAAATATGTTCTTACTGTGCTATAAATTCAAAACACGAACCCAGTTCTTGTTCCTGAAAACAGACAGATGAAAGAGAGAAAAAAGCCAAAAGAAATAAACTACCTGTCAAAGTGTGTGGGAAGTGGGCAACAAGCAATATACATGTTAAGAAACACAACAGGTTAAAAAAATTGTATCTTTTTAGGAACACGTGGTTCTAGCAGTAGTAGAGGCAAGGAATCTTAGTAGGGCTATTATGACATTATTCCTTCAAATGTACTGTTCTTCTCTCTCTTTGACATATCACACCTTTTCTCACTGCATATTATAGGGAAGAAAGCATTTAATGCCTGAACAACATATGGAACAGGCTCAAAGGGCATGCTTGCTTTATACTGGAGATTCTTGGGCACTCATTTTCTGTGTGTCACAGATCCTGTTTGTTCTCCTTCTGGAGAGGACAGAGTTTAGCATTCCCTATCTGTAGTGGTCCTCTGGGTTAACTATGTTGAAAATTACCTGGTTTAGGTAAATATATTTGGTTTAGTAACAGAAATCAGAATAAAGTGTGAGGTACTCGTCTCTTTGTCATGCAGTCTATCTCACAGGTGTTCCTATAAGAAGAGCAAATTCTACCCAAATAATTCAATTTGACCTACTATGTTTTAAATTCTAATAGCAATAATTTCATTAGCATTATTGTTTCAGATATACTCTGGCTTTATTGTGCCTAAATTCAAGGATTTATAGTTTTCCTACACTTATCTAAGCCATTCTTATGGACAAATGCTGTGGTGCCTGATGGTTTCCCATTGCTGATAAAACTCTAAAATAAAGCCATATGGAGAACTTAATTTAGGTTTATTGTGTTGGAAAAAAAAAAAAATTGGTAAAGCACTTGAAAATGGAATATTTGATTCAAATCAGTTATTTTGGATTTGAAAATATTTCCCTGTTGAAACCTAATTTCCTTCCTTCATATTGGCTCTATGACAGCCTCATCCCATGTGAGAGAAGGTCTTTAAGGTTGGATGAGAACATTCAGCTAGGGATCATAGTGTGCAGGGGAGAATGGGACCATTCAGCATCTCCTTTGACTTCTATGAGGTACTGTAATAAACCATCAAAATAAAATAGTTTTTTGTATAGAAATCAAATATTCAGAGCTTTCCAGCTTTGATATTTTGTGTGAAAACTAAAAATATTAATAAAATATTTTCTAAGACAGGAAATTGTTTAGGAAAAGTGCTCTGTAGCTTCTAAAAAAAAAAAAGATTAGTATCACAAAACCTCTATGTAGGAAATAGAACTGGACTAAAATTTGAGATAATCTTACAAAAACAGTTATTCTAATTTTATTCATTTCTATTTGGGTGATTTGGTAGCAACAGCACAAAATTCCTTTTCCTTGCAAGGATCTAATGACTTTTCCTGGTGTTTCTACAGTCTTCACAGATTTCTTAGGAACTCCAAAACAGTACTGCTCATTCTTTAATCTGTGGGATGTCCTGTCATCATCCACAGATCCTCTAAGGACTTCAACTCAGTCTGGATCTTCTTTTTCTAATACCATCTCTTTGAAAAATTATGTTTATTTCTGGATATATGAGGGATATGTAATTATCAAGGCAATATTAAAACTATAGGAAGCTTAAAGCATCATCAGTCCAGCTATTCAGCTTAAAGCATCATCAGTCCAGCTATTCATGAAAATTCACTTGACCTGAGACATCCAATTGGCAAAGGTGCTTGGGGAAATTGTAGCAGGAAACCAAAATCAAAATAATGTTCTAAAGTGGAGTTGCTTTTCTTACCAGCAGGGGTAGGATTAGAAAACAAACTGGGCTTTTGACTTCATATAAGAAAGTTAAATTAATCAAACATCTTTAATTCAGTGGGTTCTTGTTACATGCTGCCTTGTTCAACTGAGACTCCCCCACACTGTAGCTCCTGACAGTTCTAGCCTTGACATTTCTGGTAATGCTTTCAGTACCTCCTGAAAATTTGTGTAAGAGAGGATTTATGTGACAAGTTAATCAAAGCAGACTATACAGCAGTGTGTTTTCATCATAGGTAAATATCTATGTTCCATTACTGAAGTTGATAAAATAATTGATGCCAGCAATGACCTGCTGCCTACTGTTCTTATGCTACTAGATATTTATTTTTTTAAATTCAGAAATGCATGAGCAGGTTATATATTTGAATTTCTCTCTAATCTTGCAGCTGATTTCCTAAAACTTCCCATCTCTGGTTACACCGGTTGAGTGTAGAAGCACTTGCTTTGATAACATAGATGCTGCAGTGATTCAATGTAAATGATTTTTTTCATGCAGACTGTTTCTGTGGGGCTGCTGACACTAAATTCCCATGAAAAGCACATGCCTGGCAGAACTGTCATAACACAAAGAAACCAGTACTGTAGCTGATGAGGAACAACATATGATGAATAACAAAAGCTCGTTTTAAGATAAGGCTCACTTGGAGAATGGTGGCTCTCTATCTAAGCCAGGCAGCTGTGGACTGATAAACAAATCCAAATTACTTTCCTAACCAGCTGATGCAGGGTGTCTCCCACTATATGAATGTTCCAACATTACCTAATGTAAATCAGGAAAGAAACTAGCACACTAAATCCACTGGCCTCTAAAACAGCAGCTGTAGCTCCTCTTTCTTCTCACTACCCCAGCTGATCTATCTTTATTACTCTTATGTATTCACTATGAATTGAGGTGCCGAGAACCAAGGGCATTTAGCACCACTGAAGTGAAACATAAGATTTCATCAGTTGCCTTGGTTAACAAAAAAGAACCATTTCCTAGTGTAACCAATGTAATCATATGACTTTCTGAAATGTTACTTAGGTTATGGCAGTATTTGCCTGGCTTCTTCTATAACTGCTCCTTAAATTATGGAAACAGGAAAAAGATAACTGAAAATTTCCCAAGTGTGATGCCTCAGGCTTTGCATAGTGTTGCTCATCCATCTATCTGCAAGAGAAATGATGTTTACCACAGTGAACCATCTTCCAAGGCTTGGCACCAGTGATACCAATTGCAAATAAAGGTCATTATCAATATAGCAAGAAGTACCCTTTAGCATTGGGTCTCCTAAAGGTGCCTGCAGGTCCACAAGGATCATTGTCACACTGAAATTTTTACTAAGCAAATAGTAATAGTTCAGTGGTTTTCCCTAAAGCCACCTTGTATCCTGCTTCAGAAAAACTTAACTAGCCAAATAAGGCCAAGCAAAAGTTAAGGCCATCCTGTTGCCTGTCAATAGGGAAGGAAATGTTACAAACACAGATAAAAAAATCCAGTTAGTCTGAATAAGTACGTAGCCAGACTTTCCCTTTTTCAACCAGAGCCTAAGTGTGTCTGTGTTCTGGGCAGTCTCCCTCCAATGTAATTTCCTGCTTATTTTCACTGATTCAGCTTCAAAGTTTTTGCTGAGTAACCAATAGGAATCTGCCTCTTCTCTGTAGGAACTTAATATTCACCTCTTTCATTTTCAGAAGCTTTAGTGTCTTCAGTCACCCACTGTCTGTCTCTTAGAATTGAGATTTGGAATAAAAATGTCAGGACCTGATGGCTTTTTCTGGAGGCAGGCGTTGAAGGCTAGCCTGCTGACTAGCTACTTTTGTCCAGGGTGGGCTGAGGAATTTATACTTTAATATCCTGATGGAGCTATTAGTGTCACATATTTAATGTTACAGAAGAGATGAATTACGCATACATTGTCTAAGTTCATGGTCTTTAGTATATTACCAGCTTTCCAAGGAGCTTGTACAGGACACATCAATGATGACAGTTACTATGGAAAGATAACTGGTCCCATACGCACTGCCCACGTTTGCCTTTAGTGTTTGTGCCTTCCGTGTTATGCCATCTATCTTCCACTCATTAGTTAGAGCCTCTGATTAAATTTCCTCAGGGCTTCCTCCAGAGAACAGCAGCTTCACCTTGCCAGGATCTTTTGCTGAGACTTCTCAGTAAAGGCTCTCAATAAAATTAGTACACCATCTTTGCTCTCAGTTGTGTTACTCCGTTCTGCAGACAGTGTTACCTGTTTGTGATACCTGATGGTTACTGCCCTTGACCCTGTACTGAATGGGGTTTGGAATCACTTTTTGCTACCAGGATCTCTAATTATTTCATTAACCTTTGGACTTATTTGGACTGCTATCACTCCTTCCCTGGACATCTAGCCCTATATACATATCACACAATGTTTATTTAGTTCTTGTTTGTAAGGACTTTGCCTGGCCTACACAAATTACAGAATAACAGAATGATAGGGTCTGGAAGGGACCTCTGGACATCATCTAGTCCAACTCCCCTGCCAAGGCAGGTTCACTTAGATCAGGTTGCACAGAAACATGTCCAGGTGGGTTTTGAATGCCTCTAGAGATGGAGACTCCACCACTGCTCTGGGCAGAGTGTTCCAGTGCTCCGTCGCTCTCACAGTAAAGTTGTTCCTCCTCATGTTTAGATGGAACTTCCTATGTTCAAGTTTGTGTCCATTACCTCTTGTCCTGTCACTGGGCACCCCTGAAAAAAGCCTGGTCCTGTCCCCCTGACACCCACCCTTTAAGTATTTATAAGCACTGAGAAAATCCCTTCTCAGTCTTTTCTCCAGGCTAAACAGACCAAGGTCTTTCAGCCTTTCCTTGTAACAGAGATGTTCAAGTCCCCTAATCATGTTTGTAGTCCTTTCCTGCACCCTCTGTAGCAGTTCTCTGTCCTTTTTGAACTAGGGAGCCCAGAACAGGACAACAGGCCTCCAGATGTGGCCTCAACAGGGCAGAACAGAGGGGGAGGAGAACCTCCCTCAACCTGCTTTACACACTCTTCTTGACTTGATGCACCTCAGGAAACCATTGCTTGACCACATGGGCACACTGCTGGCTCATGATCATCCTGTTGCCCACTTGGACTCCCAGGTCTTTTTCCATGGAGCTGCTTTCCAGCAGGTCAACCCCTAACCTGTACTGATACATGGGTTTCCTCTCTTAAGTGCAGTACCCTACACTTGCCCTTGTTGAATTTCATGAGGCGTCTCTCAGACCAACCTTCCAGCCTGTACACGTCTTACTGAATGGCAGCATGGCCTTCTGGCATGTCAGCCACTCCTCCCAGGTTTGTGTCACCAGCAAATGACAGAATCTTTTAATGGTAGCTAGAATAGTACAATCATAGTTACGGTAGTATAATCTTCTTTGCACCAACTTTTTAAGAGTTAAATTAATCAGGGAATTAATTTTGTGCCAATTTTGTATTGGTACCTTGGTAATGGACTAACCAAATAATTAAAGTATTAACATGTGTCTTTATAGTATTAGATCTAACAAATCATTTGAAATGTGGGAAGTATAAGTGATTTTAGCCTCTTGAGAAGTGCAGCATTCAACTCAAGTATATGCTGATTTTTGAGTCTTCTCTTATGAAATGGAAATGTAAATATTGTTTGAAAAGACCTCTTACCAAATTTATTGACCTGTTTTTAGGCATTTGACATGAGGGAAATCACCTCCAATTAACTTGGAAATTAAAAGCTATTCCTAATGTTTTAGATCATGCAGTCTTCTTAAAACACACTGGAAGGATTTAATTGTGCACCACAACCTGAGTAGGTGTAAAAGTGTTTGCAAGATTGGATTTTTGTATAATAAATCCTTCAGGACAAAAATTTTGTGTTTAAGGTATATGCTTGTACATGAAAGCTGTTTCAAAACAGTCTATAATGTGAATTTAAAGCATGCCAGCTACTTCTGTGCAAACTCTTCATGTGGCCACTCTTAATACAAACAGGTTCTTTCTGAAATTGCCTCAAACTAGTCTGAAAGCAGATTAGCATAAAGGCATCCTTAGCAGGGAATTAGAGTGAGCATAGAAGGGGAGTGATCACAGAGCTGCTTTTGTGGAGAAACTCTTGCTAGTCTATTTTCCCCCACTAATGCAGTTCGTCACAGTGGGGTCCTGATACTGACTGGAGCTTTTCTCTGCTTCTGCACTGCATAAGCATTTATGACTGACAGCACAGCAGACTGTTAAGTTGTTTGAACTGTTTAGAGATGGACTCCTTTTATCAAATATAACAAATACCTCTTCTGCGTAGATTTCCTCCTGGTAGCAAGCTGTCACTTCACAGGTTTTGTGCTGTGGTGAGATGAATGCTTAGAAAGCAGGATGTGTTTGATATTATTCATAAAGCCCTGCACATGTGATAGAACATCCTGGCTCCACCTAATTAAGCAATATTTCACCACGGGCAGCAGTGTCTTTCAGAGTGGTTATTGACTGCTGGGTTGCTGAAAGGCATAAGGCTGCAGGCCACAAAACTAGAAGAGTAGTAGTCCTCTGGAAATTTATTTTCCAGAATGCTTTACTAATATGAAGCAATCTTGTCCTGTGATAAGTTTTGCTTGCTTATGCAGTATTTATATTATACACTAAGAGTAATTCCTGGCTTCATGGAGCACAGCAATATTTCTGTGCTAATGATGTGATGAGTGCAGACATTTACTGCTCCAGGTGTGTTACCTGAATGAGATCTACTGGCCCTCCTTAAACTGTTAGCAAGGCCACTAGAGCTAAACTTTTCTGGAGGATGTATGGAGCTGTGATCAGGGCTTTACTAGTGCTTGCTTTCTTTTCTGGTCTTCAGTTAGATTCTGTTGAATGTAGTTTCAAAATCACATGCAGGAATGAAAGAGTGGAGGGTAGGCTGAGTGGAGAAAAGAAACATCTGTAATCTATGGAAGAGGTCAGGAAAAGGGCATATTGAACTGTCTGTGAAAAGAAAGGAAAGAAACTGTAAATACTAAAAAAAGTAGAGAAAGAAAAAGGAGAGAGAGGAAGCAGGTAGCATGATTAAAGAAACATGGAAAAGCTGAAAGTAAAGGAAATACGGTCATAAGAGATGCTAAAAATGGATTTACCTGTAGAAAAGTAGACTGTGAGAAGTTGTACAAGTGGTATGATTTGTGATGGAATAGAGTGAGTCTGGAAAAGATCTGGTCAGAAGATATGTTGATAATTTCTCAAATCTGAGGACCTAGAAAGGTAATGGAAGAAAAGGCTCAGAAGCTCCAGTGAGTTACTTATAGACATAGGCAGGAAGCAGGCTGGTGGCTGTGGGGATTAGGTACTTCAGGCAGCTGTTTTGTAATCCTTAGATTACAGGAAAAGGTGGTAGGGCTGATCAAAAGAGGAAGAGAAGAGCTACGGTTAAGAAGGAAGAAGGTGACTACGAAAGACTTTCATACAAAGTAGCTTCAATCTCATTCAGGACTTGAATTGAGATTTGATTCATGTCCATATGTCTCACCAGCTGTGTTATATGTTCAGACCTATACTGGAGTACATTTTGGGGCAGTGCTTGAGTAGTTTGTTTCTGCCCTTCTCTTGAAACCGTGCAAGAACAACTTCAGTGAAGTGCTTTCTTTGCATTGCTAAACCTAGTGCCTCTGCAACCAGAGTCTCTGTGGTCTTCAGACCTAGCACAGGGAGAAGCAACAAACAAATCATCTTCCCTTTGTGCCTTGAGTCTGTATTCTTGTAAAACTTATGAAGAGTCATAGTGCCTGAGCTGCTTAATGTAACAATTTCCCATATCTTTCTCTCTCTAGCTTAACTTGTTCTTACAAAACTTAGTGTGAACACCCATGTTGCATTATGTTATCTGGAAATATCTTTTATATATATATAGTGATAACAATTTTGAAACATACACAAATAGCCATTGTGGGGGAGAACATGCATTGTGAATTATCTACCTGTAGCAGCACTTCTAAGAGGTTCTCCCCTCACCATTATTCTTTTTTCCTCTTGTGGAGAAGATAAATACATGTAAAACAGAATACTTAGAAAATGTCCTTAATTACAGCTTTCTTTTCTTTCCCTTTCCATCCCAAAACAAAAGTAGATGAGCTTAGAGAGTGGCAAGGCACAAGATGGTGATGGAGATATTTCATTATCTATCACTTGCATTTAAATACAGCAATATATTGCTGTAGTCCACTGTAGACTGCGAGTACTCTTTTTAGTTATTGTTTGCTGTATGTGACAGGTAATATTATGATTAAGACATACAATTTTATTTCTGTATTCAACATGGAGTTTGGCTTTTATGGTGTATGTATTTTGTGTGTGAGGTTTCTGTTTTGTTGCTTTAATGTCTGGCAAACAGAAAATGCATCTTTTTCTAAATTAATAAAATAATCCCAACGGTAACACTAGTGTATATGTGTGGAAGATGGCTGTTTTTATTGTAATAAATTTGCATTAAAATCAAAAGTCTTTTCAGTGCTAAATATAGTGTTTTACTTGCTTTGCTATGATAGAAGTTTAACAAACTTGGAGAAGGTTAACCATGCTAAATGACTTCTTTTCCAGGCTTGTTACAACCTTCTAGTTGAATCTATTCAGACTTGTAAGCAAGGCTACTCTCGTCAGTTGGGACTAGATCATCACGGCTTTATTACTGTGGCAACTGAATTGAGTTAAAAGGGGTTAGTCAAAAACTAGATCAGTTCCATCAGTTCTGCTCCTTTAGAAAGCACCTAAGCAGAGTCTGAGAAAGCAAGTGCCGTGTGTGTTTAGCTAACTAGTGAGAAGGCATCTTCCAGGCTTTGTGGTGATGTAGGAGGTCATGGTAGGATTAAAGACTTTCTCTCATTCTGCCTGCCACAGCCAGTGTCTGGTGATGTTTTTAACTGTCTGGGGTGTATGTTCAGGTCGGACAGCTACTGTTCAGTTGGTGGCTGAATGGGTCATATAACTCTCTGAGCTGTGAAATGTGTCAATACCTGAAATCTGGCAATTCCTGGTGCTGATTTTCTAAGTACTTCAGTGGGATGGCAGTTGTCTGCAGAGCTGTGCTGGGATATTTCTGATCCTAGGGTAAAATGACATCTGCACCATATCCTTGTGTTTCTCTGAATTTTGTGCTGACTCCACACCTGCCAGTCTCTCTTCCTGGAGGCCAGAAGGAACATTAGCATAGATTCAGTGTATCCTGCCTCAAGCTGCTGTTCTCTCCCTGGGTTAAACCATTCCTCTGGCAAGTGGCTAGGCCCAGTTGTGATCAGTCCTGCCTGCTGGGGTCAGTGGAGATGTAAGGCAGGGAGAGTAGCAGCCCTTCCCTGAGAGAGCTGGGACAGTGAAAAGTGTGGAGGCATGAGTTCTCCCTGAAGCATAAACACTTCTCTTTCCAAAACCACATTTGCAGGTAATATTTGGGCTGGGTTGGCAACAGTAGGGCTGTTCTCTACTTGTTTCCTGAAGCAAGGTTGTGATATATGGCTCAGAAGTGACACAAAATCCAAATGAATAATTGCAGCAGACTTGACTTCAGCCTCTTTCCTGGTGTGAATTACCATTTACATTTGTGTCACTTGTTCAGATTTCTCCTAATCTAATGGTAATTTCCATCCTCAAAAGCCCTGCAAAGTAATCAATTTGATGTCCCTTTAGGTGATAGATGGAAAATCTTTGAAAATACTGAATAAGGCTTATACCAGCACCATCTCCAGGTGATGGAACAGTGACCCAGGGCCACCTGAAAGTTTCTACCTCAGAGCATCTGCTCTGTTTGCATATCAGCTGCTCTAGGAAGAACTCTTAAAAACCTAAATAGGAGACCAATGCTGATGTAAGGTCAGAGAGGGAAGTTCTGTATTTTCCTCCTTTTGAGATCCACTTTCAGTATTTTCAATTTAGTTTAGCTGATAAAACATTCTGAACCATAAAACCTCCAATGATTATAAGCTAAAAGCCTCTTGAGCAACAGGGCATTGAGTGAGCCTGCCTTAAATTAGTCTATTAGTGCACACATGGCCTACTCTGTAGAACACTGAATGTGATTAATTTTTTTTTTTTTTAAATCAATGGAATTGTAGTAAGTAATATCACAAAATTATTTAATGAGGTTTAGCCATGGAGATGCTAACCTGTATCTGGAATGTGCTCCTTACACTGCTCCATCTAGATCTGCAAGTTCAGACTCTTGACAATTAACATGAAAGTGGGTTTGTCTGCATTGGAAAACTCAATCAGAAGTAATTAATGAACTTAAAATGGATTAGTTAAATCAGATTAATTCCTGATCTTCTTCCAAAGCAAATTAAGCTAAACCCCAGGTTAAGTCCACTTTGATTCTGAGTAAGAGCAACCACTTTCTGGGCTTAATGCAGTTTAACTAATCTTTTTTAAAAGTGAATTTGGATTGTTTTTTCTGAATATTCTTCCACACCTCATTCCTTTGCATTAAAACAGAAATGGCTTTGGCAGTGCTTTCTTCAGGGTCTTAGGGCATGGTTGAACCCAACACTCAAGATTAAATCCTGTGATTGATACTCAGGAAAAAGTTTCTGCATCACTTCTAGGAATAAAGTGAATAGATATTTATGCAGTTTCATGTGCAAAATTGAAACAGTTCAGGCTGTTCCATATTTTCCATGTTTATACTGTGGTCACCTACAAACAGGGTGACAAAGGTATCTACTTTTAGAAGCAAATTAGATGGAAGAGTAACATAAGGGCAGATGGGTTGAATCACCTGAATTCTTACTGTTCTAGGATCAGAGTACTCTAAAGCTGTTACAATCCTGCTTGTTTAATCTGGATTTCTGCTATTTAAGGTTAGCTGGTGTGCTTTACCTTAAGTTCTGCTGGGTGCTGAGTGACTGGGAAAATTTTGAAGCTCATCTCTGTTGTGTGTCTAGACTTTGAGCTGGTAGCTCAGGTGGTAAAATCATTCTGTGTGCCCAGCTCCCTGGCTTATTTGTGCGAGTGGCAGAACCTTTGTACCCTGCAGTTTCACTCTAAGAAGTGTGGCATTTTCACTTTTTATTGGTCTGATCCTGTTAGACACAAAGGACTAGGAACTTTTGCTTTTAATGTGCCCAGCCTGTGGCAAATCCTACTGTGACTTTGACTAGCTGTGTTGTGGTTAAAAAACAATATTGTGCTGCTTCCACTGTATTTTTTTTGGTTGTTTTCTCGGGTCTGTCATTTAAAGCTAATTGTCTTACTTTAAAAAAGAGTCATGTGTATTAGGTATGAAGTTGAAAATTACCTTGTAAGCTCTTTAGCAAAGTATATATGTATCTATACCATGCTTATTGTGGAAAACTCCTGGTGATGCAGTTTACTGACTAGAGCTCAGGACTGCAAAATATCACAATCAATATTTAAAACCATAAGCAGTTGAATTATTTTCTTTCTCTCTGTGTGTATTTGCCCATATTTGAATATCCTACTACAAGAATGCAAAATGTAGCTCAAATTCAGTAATTGGTAGTACCAGGGTAAAAAGTGGCATCTTAAAATACCTGTATTGGTTTTTAGTGGGACAGTGTGTCTGTGTGATGTCATTTGCAATATCAGCACCTAAAAACCTTGTGATCTTTCTGATTTTGATGCGACTTGTCATGTGAAGAATTAATGATTTTTGTCAGCTGAATTATAATGCACATCTATGCTGCTGCTTTTTTAGATCTGCTAAGTTATGATTCACAAAAGCATCTTGTTGTGGGAAGTGGATACTTTTGATTGCAAATATTGAAAGAATAAGAAAGATGCCTGCTTGGTGAAAATTTTTGAGAGAACAGGTTATGTCAGGGGTATTTGAGCCAGTCAGTCTTGGAAGCAGGATAGGCACACTATTCCTGTGTGGTGCCTGAGCTCATTAGGCCCAGCTTCTTGACCTGAGATAGTCACCATACACAGGTCTGTGTTGTGACATTTAGATTTGCTGCCTAGAAATTTGTGTGTTACTTCATTGTGTGGTGTAGGTAGGACTGAAAGAGATACTTGAGCTACCAACTAGACGTCTAGAAAACATTTGAGTAACAGTTTTTGAAGATGGGAAATGGCCTTAATTAACACCATAGCCACTCTACATCACTCAGGCAATGTAAAATGAACTTGGAATGGAGGTAAATAAAGCTCATACTTGTGTAAATTCTCTTCTGTATTACTGGTAGTACAAGACAGCTTTGGTCTAGAGTAATTTTTTGTTCCTTGGCAATAAAGTATTTTCTCTTCAGTGCATGGTAAATAAATAATAAATCATAATAATTCCCACTTAACAGATGGAACTATTTTCTCATATATCTGTAGGGTTTTTTATGTGACTTTTTATGAAAGGACAAAGTAAGCATCAAAATATGAAAAGTTTGCTTCCGTGACAACAGACCAGGTTTTACTCAAGAAAAAGTCAATGCACTTTAAATGTTGATGTGTGGTAGTTTCCCCTAGCCAATTTGATCTGACCTGTCACTAAATCTCAACGCTTTGTAATGTAATAAACTCCCAGTCTTTGACTGAATCTGACACCAACAGAGGAGCACTGATCGGAAAAATCTTCCTTTGATTTCTGTGGGTAGTGGATCAGATGCAACAGTGAAAAAGAAGGAGCTGAAGAACAAATGAGGAACATAAAAAAGTGAACTTTTTATCTCTATCCACAAAGATGTTCTTTAGAACAACAGACAACAGTCCTTTTTTTATTCTTAGAATAAGCAAAATCTTTCTATATACACCACCAGCAAATCATATAATTATATAAAATATCCTTTTCTTTTTAAAAAATAAATCAGTGCATACATGGCAATGAGGGATTTCTAGTGGATCCTTCTGGTATATAATCCTCTGAAACTATACATGTGTACTCTCATAGCCCCTTTTTAAAAAACAGAGGTAAGTCTCTGATCTGTTCAAATGCAAATGTATTATTTGTCAGCCTTCTGTGTTTAAATCCTTTTAGAGCTACTTGAACAGAACCAAACTTTCAAACTCCTCTTGAATCTAAAAGTCCAGGCAAACTCTTCCTTTATCTTCAGCAATATGGGGGCTCTAGCTGTGGTATCGGCTTCTCAAGAATTCAGACTGTTCTAGGTTTGTCCAGGATCTCACCCCAAACTCTTCCTCTTCCAAAATTGATGTTGCTGCCCATTTATGTCCTGAACTCACAGCATACTCCTGTGTTTTTACAGGTGTAACAAGTTTTAGATGCCTCAACTGTCTGCAAACCTGAGGAGGGGTTGCATGCTCATGGTGAATGGTTGTTCTAAGAACAACATGAAGTAACTTTGTATTCTTCTTAGCTGCATTTTTAAATAGGAATATTTCCTTAAATTATGGAATTAAGCTATAATTTTTTCATGTTGCCTTCCACACCTGCACTGTTCCTGTGACTAGGATAAGTGATGATTTGAGCTATTCTAAAGCAACTGTTTTCATATCAGTAGCAAGGCTGAAACAAGAAAGGACAGCCACATTAATTATACAGCACACTTTATTTACAATGCCAGCTCCTGCTAGGGCAGGAAATTTTTCTGGTTACTCCAGAGCCTCTGTTTTGGCTCATGCACCTTTGGAAGTGGAAGCCAAGGTATTTTAGGTAGTTTCTTGTTCATTTAAAATAAAATGCACAGTAATTAGACAAAGCAACCAGTGCCAAATGCAATGCACTGCATATGAAATACTTAATTACAGAGGAAAGTTATGTGTTCCAATTGACAGAGTAATCTGTACGCTAATTTTCTTGTCTTACAACTCATTATATCTGAGATATTGATTTTACAGTAGATGGCTTCAGTGGATAAATAAGTTCATTTTATCTTAGAGACCTTGGTTTGAGTCTGGTCTGTGAAACTCTGTCAAATGAGCTTGGAAAGCATAAACCTCTTTATTAGATGGTATCTGTAGAATAATAAAAGCAGAAATACTTCAATACTGATAGTAATTTGTAAATAAAGAACAGAAAGAAATGAGTCACTTAAAATGATGTGGCTTTTGAGACTTATAAGACAATGTCCTAGCAGGTAGCTGAAGTGAACAGTGATTACTTTGTAATTATATGTACCTTGGCATTTAGGGTTTAATATCTCATTTATTTCAACTATACTATGGGAAACCTCCTCCTCTGAGCCAAGAGGAGGGGAAGAAACCTGGACTTATCAAATCTTGCCCTGATCTTTCATAAAAAGTTGAATACCTTCACAGTGTACTTCACTACCTGAAGTATTAGCTCCGTTATGGGTGAGAGCAACTGCTAACCTTGGCTGGGGAAGCATGAGAAATTATTAACCCCTTGTAACATTTACCTAAAGCACTGTAGTTGCAGAAGTTATTATTTATTTTTTTTTCCGAAATTTCAGCATTTGTAGCTCTTGAACAGATAACAAAACCTTCATCAATGTGCATCATGTTCCTGGTGCTTTGGCTTGGGTTTGGGTTTTTGTTGTTGCTTTATTTCCCTCTTTTACAAAAATCTCTGTGGCATGTTATATTTGGCATTTACTTTTTTCTTTTTTTTTCTTTTTCTGAAGCAAATGATTGTTAGGTCCTTACTTACTAATGTATTAGTGGAAACATTATAATAATCAGTTTCAATAGTAACACAGGGGTTGCTGTAATTGATCAGACTGAAGGTCCATCTAAATCTGCATTTCCAGAAACTAGTAGTGGCCAGTATGACATGTTTTAGTGAAAGATTAAAATCCAGTCTTTCATGGACAATTTTACAGTAATATCCATATACACATTAATAACTGAAATCAAGCAGGTTGGTGTTACTGAAATGTATTTTAGGTAGCTTCAGATGGAGACTTGTGTCTGCAGCATTAACTACCCTCTATTTCAACAGCATCTTGTGCAACTGAGTTTCATGTGCTCTATCAGTTTTTAAAAACTCTTCTAGTATAATAGCTAGGATCCCAGTATAATAGCAAAATTAGCTAGGATCCCATTGTTGCACTTTTCTACATTTATTTTATAGAACTGTTTTATTTCCACCAGCCATACCTCCCCCCACCCCTTACCTAGATCTTACTATTTCTGCTTGGTTTTCTTAGTGAAATTGGATGACCAGAACTGAAATGTGATTGTACCGCTGATTTTATGCAATAGCACTTTGATATTTTCAGATTGTGTGTTTTCTGTTCCTTAAGGAAGGCTAAAATGTTATCTGGGGTGTATACTGCCACTGGACATTGTGCTTTTCAGAAATATGTCTGATGCTTTTTGTGGGTACAAGCCATGAGAATATGCAGGGAGTTCATCTAGTTCTTTCCATTATTCTGCATTCAACTCCATTTAAGACACATTTGCTATTATGTTATTCAGTTCCCTGTTTGCATTAGGTTCCTTAGTCACTGATCATTCTTTAAACCATGTGACTTGGCAAGAAAACAAACAGATCCTCTCTCCCTTCAAAAAAAACGTAGTTTGCTTTCACTGAATCATAAATTTTGGATCACTTGCATTTTATGCTGTTTCTTTTCAATCTTAAAATCACATGGAAAGATGCTTGCCTTTGTGGAGTGCAATTGCTTTTCAAGGGATGTTGTCACTTAAAGGCTTGAGCACAGGGGAATAGAGTGCAGGTGCAGAGCCAAAATTATTCCAGTCCTATTGATTATTCTTAGAGTGTATGTAACTTCTTTCCTCCACCTGGTTTTTGTGTCAGGTTTGAAATGAAAGTCTTTTAACATTTTTTTTTTTAGGAGGAGACCTTTTCTGAGAATGTTACCTTGAGGCTAAGTGGCACCTGGATTTTATTTAATTTTTTCCCCCTCTCTATATCAATTGGATTATTGATTAGTCCAGTGGCTGGCAATCTTTTTGGATGACTGCTGTATCCTGCCTGAGTGATGATGGGTCCCCTCCAATATCTCTATCTTTCCTCTTCTGTGTGGTGATGTGAACAATCTGGCATCAGAATTAGGTAATCCTAGAGAAGAAAATCTTCTCATTCATCGAAGGAAACCATGACCATTTGAATAAGAAGGTACGATAAGAGGACTACTGCATGCTTTCAGTTTTTGATTTTCAGAGCAACCTAAGTAGTGCAGTGCTTCCCTGAATCACAACAGCCTGAATATCATTTAGCTAATAGGATGGGCCAATACAGTAATGAAATCACTAAGGATATGTCTACAGGACCTACAAGTTACTAGAGCTACTGGAAGCAATATATCTGTATCATTAGAGCTGCTCAGCCTTGCTGATGTATCTAAACAGATATAACTCAAGTATTCCCACACAGCCTTGCTTTGTGCTGCATGTGCACATCTGCATAAACTGCAGCAAATCTCTGGATGGTCCCTAACCTTAGGAGCTTTAGTGCATCACTTCAGATTTTTCTTTCACATGGATTCTTGTTTTCTCCTAGAGTACAGATTTAGTAAATCTAAGAATTGGGAGCAGAGTTGTTTATATTTATAGTATAGAAAAGTTTGGAGATCATTTAAGTGGTCTTGATCAGAAAAAGAAAAAAATGTGGCTGCCTTTCAGCCAGACACTTGTAAATTATTATGGTTTTGATATATATCTATTATTTTTCACAGGTTTATACACATGATCATGTAAAACTAACCTGTATACCAAGGTGCAATAGACCAGAAAGACTCACTGGAATATTAATGGGAATAACAGAACTAAAAAGCCTGTCATTCTCATATTTGTGTTCTCAGTGTCAATGCTACTTGGCATCATGACAACTCCATTTTCATCTCTTCATTTCTTAAATTGCCTAATTGCTACATTTCTGAATTATGCAGCGTGCATCATTAAAAGATCACTTAAAGATTTTCTAAAATAGATTCTTTTTTTTTTTTTTTTTTTTCTCATGCTTCTAAGTCTTTCAGGATCTTAAACTTGTATCTGCAATGATTTCCACTGGTTTTGGATGGTAATAGTAAAAAGGTGCTAATTGAAAGCAAAGACAAAATAACGGAAGAAACCCTTTTGTTACTGTGACTTCATACCCTGCCCAGTAAGCTGGTATGCTTGAGCACTTCTAGTTCTTGTTTTTGTTGCAGTCATGACCTTGGTTCTTGATTAGTGGGAGCTTGCTTTTCTGCAGTGTAGAATAGTTAATGATCTTATTTGCACATGCCAAGACTTTGGCACTTCATGAAGTTTTTACTTTCTCTGTAGTCTTTACTCCTCTTTTCCTCCAATCAGTTTAATTCAGTGAGATATATTTCAATCATCTAGATCAGTATTGAAAGAAATACTATTGATTTCTGTGTGCAGTCATTTCATTAGTTTCTCTATGAAGCATTACACTACCAGAAGCCACGGTAATAGGAACTTTGCAACAAGAAAGTAAAATCTCAACAAGACACAAGTTCTAACCCTAAAACCACTTAACCCTAAGATAATAAGAAATTAAGTAACATTCATTCCATGTTGAAGACAAAGGAAGACATATTGCTTGTCTAATTCTTTGAATCTATAGGGGTTTGTTTGTGGGTTTGATTTGGTTTTTTTACATGATGGATGTGGACTATCAACAAGACTGTAACTTGTATTTTTTGAAAATTTTTGATCAGCTTTTGTCTAGAGATTTGCTAACAACTATCTAACTTGCCATGAGTAGATTAGTGAGTTGAACAAGATGGTAGATCTTTCAAACTCTACTCTATGGACTTGTTCTTTTCTAAATAGTGAATAATCTGTTGTGGTGTTATTTCTGTTATCTCTAGTCCATACCTGATGTCTCTTAGGGATTTATATGAGAAGCTAGTGTGAAGACTATGAGTATAGAATGCAGTAGTTATGCCATGCTGTCTCTCTGAGACCATTCAAGTATGCACTAACACCACATGTAAAATGGGTTGGCTTATGTGAGATGGAGAAGGCTACCTCCTGCTTTGTGCAGAGTGTCTGCAAAAGGAATTAAAATTCAGCAGCTGCTGTGCTGAGAATTTGTACCCCTTGTACTACATGCATTCAGAAAAGCCTCACTTTTAATGACAAGCATTTTATTTGGTGTGAACACAGTCAGAAACTAAGTTGTCACTTGCACCAGAGCAAGACTAAACACTCAAGAAAATGGAGTGGAGAGTTGAGAGTATGTCTGTATTGCATGCTATATTTGTGTGCAAAATCAGTGTGACTGGAGTGAAAGGTTACCATTGGTTGCTTTGGTACCCTAGTTTTTTAGAATGCAATGTTGTACAGGGTAGTGCAACAGCAAAATGGTTTGAAGAAAGCAGGAACTGTGATACTTAAAAATGAAACTAACCTAGGTGTATAGTGGAAATAAATAGCACAAATACCTGATAAGAAGATGCAGATACATTTCCATAATTTTATTTTGATCCCGATATTCTCATAATGCTTACTCAATACATTAAAGTAAAAAGCTGAATGAGAGTGATTGTTACATGATTCAAGCACATTGCTTGAAAGTTAATCAAGAGTATTTCTGAGTCTAGGTTAACTGTGCAGTTATATAATCCAGAGCTTGATTACTTTGAAAAGATGTGCTTATTAATTTGTCAGGGATCTGATCAAGTCTCTGCAGTACTGATGCTTGGCAGACTGCTGTATTGAGCTTTATTCTATTGAGCTCATATGCTCAAAATTTCTGTATGTGCCTGCGGACTGGAATGCTGTTTCTTCCCATACGCCACTGATGCCTTGCTAGCTTAGGTCTAAAACTGGCCCTAACATCTCCAAACATCTGTGTACCTTCAGCACCCTTTCTCACAATTTCAACTACTTGTGTACCTTGGACTATCTTATAACTCTTCTAGGAAAGCTGGGGTAAATGCCATGCATATGCCTTTCAGAAGCGTTAGTACTCTTAATTGCATGGGGGGAAAAAATAGCCAACCAAACAACCCAGAGCTAGAAAAACAATAAATCCTGGAGATATTTCTATGCCTCATTTTTCTTACTACTCTGGAACATCCTTTGGGCTGTTGGATCAATCCTTCTTGGGTGGTCCAGAATTGTTTTCTTGTAGGTGATGACTGGTCTCCTGAGTCTCTGAATCTTTCCAGCTTAGCTCCTTTTTAACCCTCATCAGCTAGGCCAGCATCCCTGCTATAAAAGAATGTTCCTCTTTTACATCCTTCCCAAAGCTGCTTCCTCATCTCCCTGAGGCTTCCTTCATTACAAATCTTCTTTTTAACACTTGGTTTCTCTGGTAACTTTTTACAGTGCAGAATTCCCATCTTACAGGCAGGGAAGCACAGTGTTAAACATCCTCTGTTAGCTTTCTTAGTAGAGAGAGATACACAAAGACACAGAGGCCTTTGAGGCAGTGGTCTTTGTACACAGTTCAGAACACTACACAAACTGTTCTTGAACTCCTCAGATCCTCAATTTTTTGGTGTGCAATCTCTCTAAGTTGTTTTTGTACATACAATTATTTGCAGTCTTAGCAAGTGTAGTAGTCAAACCAGGAATTAGTAATACTTGTATGGACATTTTGAAGTCCTGCCATCCTCATTTGTCTCATTTCCTTTACAAAGAGATTGCCTGTACACACACTTATTGGTGTAATGAACTTACACACATTTGCCAGTTTCAACCACTCTGCCTGTGTGTGCATCCAAGGTGAAAAGAGGGAGGGTCAGATCATGTACGTGACACAAGTCACTAACAATACAAGTAATTTTAATCCTTACCATCATTTTCTCAGGAAAGGTCTCTTGGGGCTGTGTGTGTATATGTGTGTGTCACAAATCACATTTTATTGTACTGTTTCTACTAAGCCTGAAATGAGATGTGTCTGTCAATGAAGTGTCTGTTTATCAAGAAATTCACATTATTCTGTCTTCTGAACCCTTATGTTCAGCAATCCAGGGATTTAGTAGTCTTGAGGTCTTTCCACATGGCTCATTTCACACTCCACTTTACAGGAACATTTTCAAGGCTGACATGTCTAAAATATAAACTGTCTTAAAACTCCTGGGACACTTTTTTAAAAACAAACAAACAACTTTTATCCCATAGCTCCTAAAAAGTGTGCAAGCTGTAGACACAAATTAAACAAGGCTGTAACACAGGTAACAATTTAGCTTCTTGGTCAACTCGCCATCACCACCAACATGCACACAGATATACAAATATACACTACTGACTTCTTCAGTGATCTTTTGTTTTCCACAGCATCTTTTCCCTGTGTTTCAGAAGGCCCTAAAACACCTGTCATAGGAAGGAAATATGCAAGAGTCTTGCTCTCTGCTGTACTTGTTTCTGACTTCACTCTTGATACCACCATAGAGCAGAGTGGAGCAGAAGGATAGTGTGGTGTTCAATCTTAATTCCCTGTATCCACATGCAGTGGGATGATCTAATTTTAGGCCTGTCAGCTTTTGCAGTGATAAGTTAACAATATAGATCACATATAAGCTGCATCACAATGATTTTAAAATGAGATATATTAATTTAAAGCAGATGATAAATGGTTCTTTTATCAAACACTTGCAAATAAGATTAAAGCAATATTATTTTCCTGGAATAAGAGAACAGTTGGCACAAACTTAATGTCTCTAGGTCATACTGTGCTTGCCTGACCTTGCAGAGATGTATAATGACATTGGGATCATCCAGGTAGTCTTTCTGCTTCCTAAATCCTGTTTGTGTATTGCAGTGAGATGCTATCTGGATTAATGGTATGCTATGAGTTATGTGAACACTGTGAGAGGCTTTGGCAGGAAAAAGCAGTGGCCAAGACACTACAGACTGTCCTGGCCTTTCAGGGAATCATGCATACATGCCAAGACTTTTCTAAAAATGTGGGAAGCACTGCACTGTGTTCCTTCAGCATTTTAGAAGGCCTACCTTATTGTACAGAGTACCTCAAATATGCTCCCCTCAGGGTTAGCCCATCCTGCTAGACATTTGACCTTGGCCTCTTCTGGATTCCAGGAGACATCCTGATTTTTTTTTTTCCCCCTTATTTCAGATCTGTCCTAGTTTGAGTTAGAATAGAACTAATTCTGTTCAGTGATTTTACTTTTCAATTAACTCTCTTCTAACTAACTGCACTTTCTGAAACTAACGGCATATTTTTCTAGATGTGGAGACTCCTGATGTTTATAGTTACTACTAAGGATTGGTATGCAGAAAGGCTCTTGCTTATACATGCTCCTATGGAGACGATGATCACTGCTAAATCTTGTGTGCCATATTCAGGGTGCAGAAATCAAAAGGCCCCACCTGAGGGGAGGAGAGAAGCAGGCAGTACAACTGACTCTAATCTAACCAACAAGTTATTACATTCCATATACATCATATTTAGTATAAAGCTGAGGGATCACAGGGGTTGAGCTTACTTCTTCAGTGGTCACCACCTGAGGAGGATTCTGTCCGTTATGCCTTTGACTGCAATCCGTGTGTTCCAGAATACAGCTCCTGAATCTGGTTCCAGTCTGCCACCGAGTCCAGTATGGGACTTCCCCAATGCCTGCTCCACAGCATCAGTGCTGATGGTGATGTAATTGCAACAGCAGCATTGGATTCAGTATTGGGTTGGTATATATTTGCACACATATATGAGATGTAAGCCCATGTGAAACTCATGAGGTTTGCCAAGGTCAAGGTCTTCCACCTGCATTTGAGAACAGCTCTGTGGAGAAGTAGAGGGTTCTGGTGCATGAAAATCTGGACCTGAGCCAGCAATGTGTACTTGCAGCCCAGAAAACCAAACCGTGTCCTGGGTTACACAGGTCAAGGGATGTGATTCTGCCACTCTGCTCTGGTGAAACCTCACCTAGAGTACTATGTACACCTCTGGAGTTGTCAGCACAAAAAGGACATGAACCTTTTGTAGTGGGTCCAGAGGAGGGCCACAAAAATGATCAGTGGGCTGGAACAACTCTCCTGTGAAGAAAGACTGAGAGCGCTAATGTTGTTCAGCCTGGAGAAGAGAATGCTCTGGGGAAACTTTATTGTGGCCTTTCGGTACTTAAGGAGGGCCTCTAAAAAAGACAGGGACAATGTTTTCAGCAAGGCTTCTTGCAACAGGATAAGGGATGACAGTTTTAAACTAAAAGAGGTAGATATAGACTAGATACAAGTAAGAAATTTTTTACAATGAGGGTGGTGAAACACTGGCACAGGTTGCCCAGAGAGGTGGCAGAAGCCTCATCCCTAGGAACATTCCAGATCAGGTTGGACAGGGCTCTGAGCAACCTGATCTAGTTAAAGATTTCACTGCTCACTATAGGGGGTTTGACTAAATGACCTTTAAATGTCCCTTCCAACCCAAGCCATTCCATGATTCTGTATTTCATTTTATTTTTATTGTCACTAGAGCTCTTTTAGTTTTCTTTTCCAATTCATAACTCTCTCTCTCTTATTCCCTTTCTCTTCCCCTTTGGGAAGGGAGAAGGGTTTATAGAGATCATCTGTCACTCGTCTACTGGCTGGACCAGCCCTAACCTTTGACAAGGTCCCATGAAATAACATAAGGGCTGTGTTACAGGCCACTACAGTTCTCAATTTGTAATGTGGTGAAAAAAAAAATCATGTTCCATGTTCTTAATGTGATGTGAGAGGATGGAGGAAGCCAAATCTATGTGGACTTGTCAGTATTATATATGGAGAATAGCTCCTAAAGTGAACTATTCTCAGTATTTGTTTCTGAGGAAACAAGTTGATTCAGTGTGAGGGACTAGGAGAGAGCTGACTCCTCATTATCAGTGAGAACAATGGATATTTCCTTTGGGTCAACTATCTCAGACTACAGGATAAACTTTACCTGTTGTTTTTTATTGTATTCAGGTGGAGGTACTAGCCTTGCCCCTGGAGCTCTCTTGGCAGGAGGTTGGCTGTACTGAAGAAGGCTGCAGGGATTGCCCATGCAATAGAGAGAAGGAATGAAGGGGCCAAGGGAGAGTTGACAATGACACACTAAAGGTCTGTTTCACTGACTTCCACAAATTCCGATCTGCCCTGGAGCCTTGCAGGTGTGGGAGGTGGAAGGGAGGTTTTACAAACCAATAGTGATTCCTCTCATGTCTTATTTTGCTAACGTATCTCCGTTTCCCTCTAGTGATTTTGGTAAGAGGAGATATCCTGTGGTGTATGTATCTGTAGCTTTTAATTTCTTACCTATATTACCTCTATTTATATAAAATACCGTCATACAGTTGACTTCCCATATGGTGAATGAGCTTTGATTGGCATCCTTACTCTAGGGAGAGAATGGGACTTTATTATGCAAAGTACTTGGTTTGTAATCTCATGTTTCTCCTGTGTCACTTCAGCATCTCTCTTGTGACAAAGAAATCTGATCCCCATTGCTTACTTTTTCTCCTGCTTCTGAGACATTATTTTTCTAAGAATTCCCAGCTATGAGTTCATCTACAAAGTCTATAGCTGATGGCATTTTACCTCATCTGTCACAACCCTGCCTGCTCTGATAAATTAACTGTATTAGGGTGCAGATTTAAATTGGGAAGTAGTGCAAAGTAATAAGCTATGTTATTAGTTTTTTCCTTTTGATCTCTGATTGCTAGTCTATAATCTACCCTGAACCAAGTGATCTGAGCATTTTTTGTTGCTAAAAGTAGTCTATTTTAAAGTTTTGGGTCAAGTCAATGCTGAGTGTCAGGCTAAATAGTGGGCAGAAGAGGAAATAATAAATTCCCTGCTTTAGTTTGAAGTAATCTCTACAGATCTCAAATTCAGTAAGTGAAGTTACTCCTGCATCCTCTATAAAAAGAACAGAAGAATACATTACTAGATCACCTAGATCTCGATCGTTCATCAGTTGTCCCTTAGCATCCCTTTGTGTGGAGACATGTAACACATAGAACAGTTAGATAGCTGGGGGATGAGACTAAAGATTAACTTCAACTAAATACTCATTCAAGACTCTGTCCTCTTGCGGTAAGTAATTATACACATATATATCTATCTATATAAAAGATTGTTTGGGGGGCTTTCTTCACTTTGGGGAAAAAAGGAAAAGAATAGCCCAGGATGAAATGTGACATTAGTAAAACACCTGAAAGTGTTAAGAGATTTTGAAATATATATAGACATATGTCTGTAAACAGGCTCTGAAAACTGTTGAGAACAAAACTGCTGTGTTTCTGTGCTTGGTGCCTACAGGAACAGTTCAATAGAAATAGTCTGTGTTAATCTTCCGTGCTTGGTCTCTGAACTCTGATATTCAACTCCTCAAAATATACATGAAACAAAGCACACCATTGAGTCTACTGAGCAGACAAAAATCAAAGCCTGAACAACAGAGAAAAATGTTCTCTCTTTTAAATCACTTTTCAGCTTTTCTGGAGAACATCACTACAAGGACTGGCCTAGAAACAAAAAAGCAATTGGGAATTTCAGAGTACTCAATGTCCTTGCAGTGTATGTGAGCACTGCCATTAAAGGCATGCTGAAAATATACTCCTTTAAAAAAAGCATTGTTAACAATCAATGAGAACTCACGAAGATATTATTTTATAGATCAGAAATTGAGATTAGAACAAGTAAAAGTTGCACATCTCATATGATCATCAGGCTTGATAGAAGTCAGTTGACTTCCAGGTTAAAGAAAATTTATTTATTTTTATTTGATCCTAATAAAACTTAAAAGACATCATGGACTAATTTGAAGAAAAAGTTTGTTGTAACTTATGCCTAAAAATAATTTCTAAGAAATTGATTCAAATGTGGAGGAACTGCTTCTCACTCTATTCATGAGATAAAAAAAATGCACTGGTGGATTTTGTAAGATGTCCAACTTAAAAGTATAGCTCAAAAATAGGAGACACTGAGTGTAGTACATTTCTCTGTGTACCAACTGTTCTATTTGGTTTTCCTCTATGTTTTTATCGTTATATCTATAATTGTTAATTTTTGAGATATTCCCTGTGAAAATAAGAAAGGAAAACCACAGTGAGAATACCTCATTCAGTGCAAGTTGATTTTTTTAATCTATTTCACATCATCTTATTGTTCATTAGTGATAGAAATAAATCCAGCTTCCAGTTAAGATGTAAAATGGCATATTTATGTTGGCCAGAATTTCATCTAAGTCAGCTTTGAATTATGTAGCTGATTCCAACAGACCAATCTAACCTTGCAGATTTGACCAGCTTTGGGCAGGGATGTGTAACTCTGTACTTAATTTTTGAAACTGAGGGTCCGAAATGGCTTACTGGTGCATGATAATAATTTGTTTTATATTGTTCAAATGCTGCAGCTGTGGTAATGCTCAGTATCCATCACATTGGGTGGGTAACACCAATAAGAAAGTGGCTTTGACTTTTAAAATTTCTTTTAAAAGGGAGGAATTTCTCCCTTTAGGTTCCTGTCTCTTTTGAGGCATAGCAGTCAGTTAAAAACTCTTACGGGGTACTAGCTGAGGCGCACAGTGCTTTGGAAGGAGCCCTCAATTTCATATGAGATGCCTATTCCTTCCTTTTGGTCTTTTAGTTTTAAAATATTTTCTCCTGATTCTGATTCTAGATATTCTCTTTCAGCTTTTCCTTTTGGACTAAATAAACATGATGTTTTCAGTGAGTTTCTGAGAAGGAAGAGGGAGAAGGTGGTAGAAACTGAGGGCTGTGGCATCTCACAGGTAAAAGAGAAGGCCTGCACGATGACAGGGTAGAGAATCAGGGCATGGGAGATAGGAATTGAGCCCTAAAAGCCTTTGAAGGATATTTTAAAAGACCACTCCTTGCTTCAGTGAGTTTGCAGTCTAACAATATGAATTAGTATATGAAAAGTGAGCTACCAGTGGTGACAGAGGGATTCTGGTTCATCTTTGCATCTTTGTGTAGCAGAACAGAAAAAGGTAATGAAAACCAGCTTCGGAGGGTGGGACCAAAGGGATGGAATATAAATGGAATAAATGGTGCAGGTGAATGAACACATCACGTTAATTTCAAAGTTGTTTTTTTTTTTCTTGTCTTCTATATATGAGTGCTATTGTAAGCAGTGAGGAGAGAAAAGAGCAGATTAAATGGATAGACAATAGCAGTAGAATGTATATTTGCAATGAGATTAGAAAGAACAGAATGGTGCTGTTTGGCACAATGGAAGGGATAGAATATTCTAGGCATGGGGAGGAGTATGGAGAACTATTAGAAAAAGCCCAGAGGTCGTGGGTTCACAGAGAATGACAAAGATCAAAAAAACCCATAAATCTAAGTGGAAGTGTATTAAATGGAAAGAAATTGTAAAGGGTTATATAGGGAGAACCATGATACAGGCCTGCAAAACAGCCTAAAGCAGGATGAAAGTGAAGTGGTGGAGTTCTTACCAATTGTAGAATGAAACTGTATTTTAGGAGCTGGGAAAGGATGGTAAGTACAACTGAAGGGCAAAGCAGAGAATATGGTACGATAACACCAGGAACAGGAAAACTTCAGTATATGGCCAAAGGAGATTGTAGGGAACGTAACTATGCAGCGACTCTGAAAAAACCTATGATTGTGATGATTGCATGAACCTCTGTTCATTTTTTTTTTCTCCCAAGCATGTAGAAACATAGAAATGTCTGGGTTGGAAGGGACATCTAGAGGTCTTCTAGTTCAACCCTCCTGCTGAGAGCAGGGATGTCCTCAACTAGAGCAGGTTGCTCAGAGCTCTGTCAAGCCTCACCTTGAATGTCTCCAGGGATGGGGCCTCAACCACCTCCCTGGGCAACCTGTTCCAGCGCTCTACCACTCTCATGGTAAAGAACTTCCTCCTTATTTCTAATCTAAATCCACTCCTTTCTAATTTAAAACCATTACCCATTGTCCTTTCACTACAGGCCTTTGTAAATAGGCCCTCTCCAATCTTTTCATAAGCTCCCTTCAGGTACTGGAAGGTGGCTATTAGGGCTCCCTGGAGCCTTGTCTTCTCCAGGCTGAACAATCCCAGCTCCCTCAGCCAGTCCTTGTAGGAGAGGTGCTCCAGCCCCTGATCATCTTCATGGCCCTCCTCTGGACCCGATCCATCAGGTCCATGTCCTTCCTGTCCTGAGGGCTCCAGAGCTGGACGCAGTATTCCAAGTGAGGTCTGAGCAGTGTAGAGCAGCAGAATCACCTCTCTTGATCTGCTGGCCACACTTCTTTTGTTGCAGCCCAGGATGCGCTTGGCCTTTTGGGCTGCAAGCCCACACTGGCTGCTCATATCCATCTTCTCATCTACCAGCATCCCCAAGTCCTTTTCTGCAGGTCTGCTCTCTATCACAACCTTCCCCAGCCTGTATTGATAGTGGGGATTGTTCTGGCCCAGGTGCAGGACCCTGCACTTGCTCTTGTTGAACCTCATGAGGTTCACCTGGGCCCACCTCTCCAGCTTGTCTAGGTCCTTCTGGATGAAATCCCATCCCTCTGGTGTATTGACAGCACCACTCAGCTTGGTGTGATCCGCGAACTTGCTGATGGTGCACTTGATTCTGTTGTCTGCATCATTGATAAAAATGTTAAAGAAGACAGGCCCCAGTACAGACCCCTGCGGGACACCACTTGTCACTGCTCTCCATCTGGACTTTGAGCCATTGACCACTACCCTCTGGATGTGGCCATCTGCCCAATTCCTTATCCACTGAGCGGTCATTATATCATATTTGTATCATAATTGTATCATAATTTATATCATAATTGTAACATTATATCTCCTGATAGAAACCTGATTTTGTTCATATATAATCTAAGGGAAAGTATAAAAATTCTTATCTTTTAAGGTTAACATTGTTAATCCTTTGGGATCAGGCCATTCTTTTGTCTTGTTGATTATCAGGTCACTATTTGCTAGCCAGTGCCTTGTTGCCCAGAGAGTATTGCAGTAGTGCACTACTTTCTCGTATAAATATAAATACATAAAATACCACAGTTATATATCAAAAAAAAGTCTGTGGTCAGCTGATGGCAAGTTTTGATTATGCATGTCAGCTATTTCTGGTGAGAGGGCCATGAAGATGAAACAAACAGCATTAGTTTACACCAAGTTACAGTTTTCCATAATGAATACTTTCATTGCTAGGCCTACTTGGTGCTACTGAAGTAATTAACAAAGTATCTTGGCACTTTAATGTCTCAAAGCTCATTTCATGGCACAACTGATTTATCAGCTGCCTGAATTACAACAGTGTGTGTTAATACTGGAATTAAAGTTTGTCTTCCAGACCAAAATTACTGTCTCAATCTGTACTTCACAACACTAGCTTTGGCATCAATAGTATGATAAATTGCTCAAAACAATTTTCAACCAGACTGAGGAGATATTTTCTTCACTTTGGATGAATATCAAAAGTGTTTAGATCCCCTTCCAACTGCTTCATCTTGCCAGATATTACTTGATAGCACAATGTCATTTAGCAGTGCCAGACCATGGTTCTGTTCATATTACAAATATTGCCCATTATAGGACACAGAGGCAGCACCCGAACATTAAAGTTCACTTCACAATTTAGAATCTAACATAGTAAACTTGCATCACATAGAATATCCCAGTGAAGGGTTATTTAAGGAATAGTTTCAAAAACATGGTGCCATCTTATGCTGCTTAGATCTAGTTTGTAGCTTATATAATATCTGATGAAAGAATCAGTCGCAGACAGAAGTTGAAAAGCAGCTGAAGCAATGGGACAAAACTCAGGTTCCAGATTTTTTTACTGGCTGCTGATAATGCACAAGGAAAATATTTTCTACAAGTACAGTTTATCCTAAGTTTCTGAAATGAATTGGCAGAACTAAAGATGATTATATATATTAACATAAAGGTCAGTCATTAATATATACTATACTTCACAGAATTACAGAATGGTAGGGGTTGGAAGGGACCTCGGGGGATTATCTAGTCCAAGCCCCTTGGTAAAGCAGGATCACCTAGATCAGGTTGCACAGGAACATGTCTAGTTTCCTGGGTCTTCCTCATTAACCTTTCTGAAGACTGGAGTGACACTGGCTTTCCTCCAGTTCTCAGGCACCTCTCCTGTTCTCCATGACCTTTCAGTGATGATAAAGAGTGGCTTAGCAATACAATCTGCTAGCTCCCTCAGTACTCATGGGTGCATCCATTGGGGCCCATGGAATTGTGGGTATCCAGTTTGCCTAAATGATCTCTAACCTGATCCTCCTCCACCAAGGGACAGTCTTCATTTTTCCAGAATTTCATTTTTACCTCCGGGATCTGGGATTCCTGAGGGCCAGTCTTAGCAGTAAAGACTGAAGCAATGAAGGCATTTGGTAACTCCTCCTCCTCTGTATCCTCCATCATCTACCTCATTCAGCAGCAGGCCCACATTCTCCTAGTCTTCCTTTTCCTACTGGTGGACTTGAAGAAGCCATTCTTGTTGTCTTTTACATTATTTGCCAGATTTAGTTCCAGGAAGGCCATAGCCTTCCTTATTGCATCCCTACATACCCTGGCAATGTTCCTGTATTGTTCCCAAGTGGACAGTCCCTCTTTCCACATACTCTAAACTATCTTCTTCCACTTGAGTTCTTCCTAAATCTCGTTGTTCATCCATGCAGGTCTTCTGTCTCCTTTGCTTGATTTCTTACTCATAGGAATGCACCAATCTTGAGCTTGGAAGGAGTGGTGCTTGAATATTAACCAGCTCTCTTGACCACCTCCTACCTTCTAGAGTCCTAACCCATGGGATTCCTCCATGTACGTCTTTGAAGTGGTCAAAGTTAACTCTCCGGAACTGCTGGCTCATGTTCAGCTGGCTGTGAAACAGAACCTCCATGTCCTTTTCCTCTGAGCAGCTTTCCAGTCACTCTTTCCCAAGCTTGTAGCATTACCTGGGTTTGTCATCCAAATGCAGGACCTGGCAGTTGAACTTGTTAAACCTCACAGAACTGGCCTTGGCCCATCGATCCAACATGTCCAGATCCCTCTGAAGAACCTTTCTACCCTCAAGCATATCTACACTCCCACTCAGCTTTGTATTGTCAGCAAATGTACTGAGGTTGCACTCAATCTCCTCATCCAAAGCATTGATAACGGTGTTAAACAGAACAGACCCCAGTACTGAGCCCTGGGTAACACCGTTTGTGACTGTCGACTAACTGGACTTAACTCCATTCACCACAACTCTTTGAATCTGGCCATCCAGCCAACGCTTATCCTTCCTGTTGAGAGCCATCTGAGTGGATAGGTCAGATTTTTCAGGGTCTTTGTGGAAACACTGTTTTTAGCTCATAGGTAAGTTCCCACTATTTTGTCAGAGACCTAGAGCACTTTTCTGGGCTGTGGACCTACAAACATGATGCAGTTTCCTCTCCACGTGCCCTTCTGTACAAACTGCCATGCACACATCCACTCCATGCCCTGGCTGGCATGCCACCCTCTGTTTGCCTGCCCTGTTTGTAGTGCTCCTGGTCGCTGTCTTGGCTTCTGGTGGGTCTCTCTGCAGTTTCCCATATTTTTCTGACTCCAGGAAGCCCCATGTCCACCTCAGTCCAGTGCTCAGCCACAGAACCTTACCGTTGCTGCTGCTGCATTTCTCACCATCCGAGTGCTGCTTCCAGGTTTGCTGCATTTAAATTTTGACAGGCATGAATTCCCTGACATCCTATCAGATGCATTTTAATCTCACTTCTCTGTGTTAGCCAAAATACTGTGATTATTCTGTAGAAATCAAAGTACAAATGCCCATGAAACTCTTGCAAATCATTATTTAAACGTGCCATATTTTACACAGTTTTATTTTCCATCTTCTATTTTTACTTCACTTTTCCATTTTCTTTTTCAGTTTTGACTGATATTGCTGATACGTTGCAGAGTCCTATATGTTAGTGCTGGTGACAAAAGAATGTCTATACAGGTAATTTTCTGAGCACTCTATTTAGAGGTGACAGTATTTTATACTACCTCACCATCTGACTTTTCAAAGAATTTAATATTTGCCTTCCACAGAGGGGAAAAAAAAAAAATGTAAAGCAGCTGAGTCATACTTAAAATCATGCTGGTATATATTAAGAATCCATTTTTCTTTTTTCTTTCTTTTTTTTTTTTTTTCCCCAGTCTTTTATCTAGGGCACTTTATCTCATTTATTTAATTTTCTACATACTGGAGACAGGTCTTGAACACTTTTCGCTGCTCAGTTGTATTGATTGGCAGGAGTTTACTTTTTAGTAGTTACTGTTCAGAATGACATTTTCTTAAATTTTGTTTAGGATCAAAAAAAGAGTATCAGTTGACTGTAATTTAGAAAAGGGCAAATACTATAAGGCAAGGACTACACTTTAACCAAAGGGTAAATTTTTATGATTTGCGTTCTGTTTTTACTGAGAAAGTACATAGCAATTATACAAAAAACAGAGGGGAGAAGTCCCGTGCAGCTGCTGATGCCTTTGTATATCATGCTTTCTTACATCACTATTCAAGAGAGTCATTCTCTGCTGCTGCTATGTCTTGTTGCCTTAGCCACAACACTTCTCATTACAGGTAATTTACAGAATAACTTAAATAGGTGGTATTTGTTAACACAAGATGACTGTTAATCAGGGCTAATTTTGTGCTTAAATGAAATGGCACGTCTTGCCAAGACCTGTTCCAGTCATATGCAACATGAATATACAAACATCTTCATACTTGTATTACCCAAGGGCATCTTTTTTAAATACAGTTTTGCCCTGCCTCTAGTGGTGACTACATATTTGTCATGGAGATCCAGGAGTTTACTTTCAAAGAACAGGGGAATACCTGGAGGAAATACTATGTACAATTACTCCTATTGCAGCAGCACAAATGATCAGAGTTCTTCTTCAATAGGTGCTTTATGTACATAAGGGTAGAAAGAGTGTATGCCTGAGATGTCTTCTGTCTGAATAAGCACAAGTGGGAAAAATTAACTATTATTGTCCTCACTGACAAGAATTGAATAAGGGTAATTTACTGACTAGCTTTAGGTCATGCAGGAAACTGATGGCAGTGCTGCCAACTGATTGCAAGTATCCTCAGTTCCAGTGCAGCACTTTATCCAAAAAGAAGACCTTATTTGTTAGACATCTGGATGAGAATATCCATGCAATATATCCTGACACTCCTTTCTCTAGAAAACATCCTCTTAATGCTAATCTTAATCTTTTTTTCTTTTTTTTAAAGACCCATAAAACTTTGAACTTATATTAAATTCTTGGAAGAGTGAGAAGTGATTAAAGGTGGTATATACAATAACTAAAATGCTCTTGGGAGTCAGTTCAGTTTTATTGCATTTAGTCTGCTCAGCCAAGCAATATATATCTAGTTCCAGGTACTTGCTTCTTGTCTCAGTTTATGTAGTGCTGGTAGGAAATTGGCACCACAGATATTCTTTACAAGAAGGGATGATGTACATCCCTACATAAAACAATTTTGAACAGCTCACAGGAGCTGAAAAATGCTAGTTAATTTTTTCTTTGATTTTCTGCAGTGTTAAGGAGTAGTTCCCGGGATATTTATTGCCTGACTTTGCAACCTGAAACATCATGGTCTGGTGTAACTTCTTGCAGACCACTTGACAACATAAGTTTGAATGTGTTATAAATGTGTGAACACTATTTTTATATGAATGTCAGTGTAACTCTCTTGTCTTTGCTTTAAGTTCCTTGGTTATTCCAGCTGTGGTTTCAGAGGGCTTGATTAAAAAAAAACCCACCAAAACAAACCAATGTTATTTTAAAGAAGAGGGAACAACTTTTGTCTTGTCCCCATTTCAGTCTGAAGAGACCCGTCGATACACAATTCAGCAGACACTTTGCTGAGAGGAAGGGATCCAGAGACTCTGCGCTCTGCCCCATTGTATCACCTCACACAGCTTTTGCTTATGAAATGGAATATCTCATTCAATCTGATAATACTTTTACACCATTCAGAGACGATGATACAATGTTCTTCCATTGGACTTGATAGAGAACAACTTTCATCAGGTTGTCGTGGGGAATTTCACAGCCAAACCACCTCAGAATGGATCAATCCCCACTTTGCTGTTAGCCAGGAGCTGCGATGGAACAGTCACATAACATTTGTTTCTGTTATGCAAATATCTGAAAGAGTCAAATCAAGAACTTAACATATTTATTGCCACCTGTCTGGTTCAGGAGCTTCAATGCAAGGGAAATTTATTGATGGACCTTGTAAGCTTGGATCAACTTGATTAACTCTGTTTCCTTGGAAGGAAATGCAGTTACTAATGTCAGTCTCATGTATGACCTCAGCACTGCACAGGTAAAGAGTAAGTTTGGTGATTATAGTCTTCTATCTGATTTTATATGGGCTCCTCTAATGTGATGATCGTTGTGTTATCTCATCACTTAATAACCTGACAGAATTAGTAGCAACTACCATATAGGTGTTAGCTAAAAGACTGTGTGTTCTTCTGCCTCATGAATAAAACTAGAAGCCATACAGGTCAGACTTTGTATAGTTATTGGACTACAGTGATATGTAGGTTCTCTTGGATATATATGAAAATAAGATTGCCCTTAGGACAGCAAGGATATTTTAAAATATTTTCTAAATCCACTTACAGATACTGAATTCTAAGTCCTGGTTCTTTATCTCCATATTTTTATATGGTGAAAGCAAGTTATCTTTACCATTTTGAGGAAACATGGTTATACCACTCTATAAATCCACATTAGGCTTGGATCTTGATGGTTCCCCCATCTCAATTATTATGTAAAAAACCCTAAAAAAGTTAGATGAATAGCAAAGATAATCGCATGTATTGAAAGTTTTCTGTAATATGAAGAAGCTAAGTATGCTAATACTGTTTAGCCTGGACAAAAGTTGACTAAGGGACAACATGCTAGAAGTCCATAAAGCCTGACATAGAAAAGGTGAATAGAGAAACCATTCATTGTCCTTTCCAGTGTAAAACATAGGAGACCTCAAATGAAATTAGAAGTTTCTAGTTTCACAGCAAAAAGAGGGACTTCTGTGCGTAATGTGCGTAGTTCAGTCAAGAAAGTTACCACTAAAACATGCTGAAAATTTTTATGGTTTTATGAAGTAGTTGATGGATTCATGGAAGAAAATCTAAGGAGAGCTGCTTGGAAGAAAGCCTTTACCTCTGACTCAACAAAGTTTAGGAAGCTGGGGCAGTATTGTGGGTAAACATTTATTTTCTTTCACTCTGCTCTAGGCAGAGTGGTGCTGGCCAGTGACAGTTGATAGTATGGCAGAGATCCAACACGGTACAGCTATTCTTTCCATTCTGGTGTCCTGGAATCAGTATCACTGCTACAACTGAGAAATTTACTCTGTTTTTGAGGTAAAACCTCTATCTAGATACAAATTTCACTTTCTAAAAAAAATAGCCTCGTGAAGACTGATGCTTTTTTTTTTTTTTCCTATAGCTAATTAGAATATAGATAGCTGTTGAATGATTGTAGAAGAAATAACGGTGGAACTTTGAAAGACTAATGCTGAACTGTACAGGGACCTTTTCAAACATGCCCATTCAAAGGTTTTGTTGTCATATACAAATGAAATATCAAAATTCATGGTTGCCTGTGCCCTCCTACTGCATCTGCCAAGGCACTAGATGAGTTAGGTATCCACTTCTTGCGAAGTTTCAGCAGAAGCTGGTATCTTGTTTAACCTTCTGGAGATCCTTGCCTGAATGCCTGTGTACAGTGTTGTATCTTGCAAATTAGAATCGTATTATTTGGGGCACCTGTAAGAAAACTTGGCCAGGTGTCTTAAAAAGATTAACATCCATCTGGCACACACATTCTGGAATAATGAGTGCCTCTTCCTGACGGAGATACAGATCTGGATAACAAATGTTTTCTCCTTTTGTTTGGATGTGCTATTCACCTCTGCTTTGATATTATGTTCTGTAAATATATCCCAAAAACATTTTTTGTCTCTAATGACTGGCTAAATATAAAGGAAAGATTAAATCTTAAATCATTCCTCCAAAAAACAATCTCTTTCTGAATATGTTTCTGGATTAAATAGCTTTTTATTCCTCCAATTATTTATTTTTTTTCCCCAGTCCTCATAAGTCTTTGTAGTAGTTCTAGAGGTACAGTAGCATGATATGCCTACCCATCACTAATTTCCTCTATGGCCAAGAAGTGTCAGGATTTAATGCTAGCAATATATTTGGAGACCAATTCAGATATAAAATAAAAAGAATTCTTGTTTACAATTGCTCTTACTGAAGTAACTATTTCCTAGACATCGTTATTGTATATACTACAATAGCTGTAGCTATTTCTTTAGAATAAAACCATTTGTGAGGCTTGTCATAAAACACTAAGACCTTCTTTGCTTCACATCCGTTTTAACTGCATCCATAAAATTTAAGGAATTGCAATAAAATTTGGGAAAGTGGTTTCACTGGTGAGCTCTATTTGACAGTACTTATAAGATTACCTTATGCTCAAGACCAATTGGAATGTTTGCGCATAAGAAATTATTTTAAATTATATTTCTTTTTGGTTTGTTTTTTTTTAAGCTTAAAAGATCTCTCTCAATCTGTCTCTCTGTGCTTTCTCTCTCTCTTTTTTTTTTTCTTTTAAAGAAAGATCTTTAAACAGTTCTCTGCCCTCTTGGCATTTCTTCATTCTGCTTTTCACTTCATGTAACGTCTCCTGGGCTCTGACCAGTTCAAAAATCAACTTTGTAGTTTTCTACGGTAAATGACTGACAGTACTGGAAACCATGCTCTTTGTCTAACAGACAACTGCATTTACACTGTTAAACATTTAGACTGAACTTTTAATTTAACTCTATGACTTCTTTTTCTCCTTTTCTCAGCCGTGTCTGTATTGTATTTTCTGCTGTGGCAATATATCTTCTGTTTCTGCAGTGGCTGCATTTTTTCTGTGATCCTAAATGGAGATTTGATGCACAGCTTGGGGTCTAATGAAGATATGCTTTGTGTATATGCTGTTGTTTATAATAACAATTTATAATAACCTGAGACATTCTTGACAAAGCCAGTTAAAAGGTGGCCCATGCCAGTAGAAATGGAGCTTGTTACTCTTTGATAGCTGGTGGGTGACCGATATGGTGTCATGCTATTTACTAATGAAAAAAATAGTGCTAGTTTTGTGGAACTTGTAAGCGAACCAGCTAAATGATGAATGGAGTTGGAGCTTGAATAACTGTTTTATGTTAGTGTCTCTATGCCAAAGTTGTGTCATGTTGATTAGATGGTTTGGGAATTTTTCAATATATTTAAATACATTTGTAGTATCCCACTTAACAGAGCACGGTGAATAGGTCTCATTAGTTCACATGCTTAAAATTGCACATGTAATTTGATGCCGTAAGTCCAAAAGCTGCAAGATTCTGCTGTTGGCTTTGTGGAGTGGATGGAGGCTGTGGGATGTTTCCATGAGGCTGGCTGCTGCTTCTTTGGAAGAGGTAAAGAATAGCTGTTTGGGGTAGCATGTGTTACTCTGCTGATCAGATATTTGTACCAGCCCAGGGCTAGAATCTGAACTGCACCAATTACTTCCATAGGAAAAGAGAGCACAAAAGTACATATGTCCTTCATCTATACTCAGATTGGGACTTACTACCAGGATGAACCATGGAGACCTCTCAACTTGTGGAAAGGTTTCTCTAACTCAGATCTAGCCCCAGTGATTCCTGGTTTTGGGCTACCCAGCTCCAAATAAACACTATTGATGCTTAATGAATTAAAGAGCACAGTCCTTTGTTCCATGTGAAAAGTACTGGCAATGTGTAACCTTTCATAAGTAATTGATTCACTTTAACAATTGGGAAATGTCAAAAGGCAGAAACTGTTTAAATTAACAAAGTGATGAAATATTTGTGTATATATAAAATAGAATGAATTTAGTATCTTGCAGACAACGTGCAATGTTTTCATTCCAATATAGAATTTATAGCATTTGAAAGAAATTATTTTCTCTTACTCATATGTCTCTTTTTTTTCTACGGCACTCAATTTTGAGATATATATGCATTAGAATCTTAAACATTGTATTATATTTGTATAAGTTTTACCTGTGCATGAGTGGGTATATAAATGTCTCCTGAATGTTATCAATTACAGGTCATCTCTTGCTTTGAAACAAGTAGTATTCTAATACTGCATTAGAAGTTCAAATACATAGTTCAGAATGTGTTTCCAGGATGCCACAAACCCCATTGAAAACCCAGCTTTACTTTGTTTCTATATCTGCTTGCCTAAATCCAATCTGTAGACCAAAAGTCTCATAATTCCTCGTGTAGACTACAGAATACACAGTGTCCTGCAGAACATGTATCTGCTGTGTATCAAAAGATGCCATATGTTTGTTTCTACCCATCCAGCAATGAACTAGGGGCTTGACCATCCTCTGTTATATCATTTCTTTGTAGTTAAAGGATGACAACATATTCCACTATACTTGTCTGTACTTTCAGGGTGTACAGAATGATTCCATGCTACCCTACAATTAAGAAAGGCCATTTTTCCCCAAGATGCCTTTTAACTACAAATGATAAATCTCAAATTGTGTAATCCTGTGGTCTCCTTGACATTCGAGGATCTGTGAGGACTCAAGGTGCAAGAGGTGAAAACTTGAGACTGTACTTTAGAGCTGCCTCAGGAACACCACTTCCAAGCAAACGTGAGCAGCTCAAAGGAAACACTGATGTCTGGAACTGAGAGATATTGTATATATATGCATGCTTGCAATATAGTAAAACCAATATACATTATTTTAACTATATTTACCATATATTAGCTATATACTGTTATATTATACATGATATATCTGTCTCTTTATATATAAGCCTGATAAGGACTTGCACAAACAGAATGGTTTATTGCCTGTATGTATACTTATGGTAAGATATTTAATGAAATAACCAATAAATGTACTTATTAATCATACAGAGCAGATGAAGACTAGATCCTTTTGTTTGCAGCTGCTCTCACGAGCCTTCTGAACAATAGTGAAGATCATTAAAGGGCTCACAGGCTGCTTAAAAGGATATTACCATGTTTCTAAACTGCCTGTTGTAGAGCTCACATACCTCAGAATGTGTTATTACTAAATTACTTATTGATTCTGAATAAGGAACATCATCACATCTCTGAGTCTGATTTTATTTATGGAGTGGTTCTGAAAGAACAGCACAATTTATTTATCTATTCAAGTCAGTGGAGAAAATTTGTAATTCTATATTCCTTTCTGTAATGGTTTAAAATTCACAAGTCAGTGTTTCATTTTTTTTTCCCATTTCTGGATGTACATTTTTTTACCTTCAGATAACTAAATAGTAATGCAAAGAATGTCCCTATTCACCCTATCTTTCTGACCTTCCAAGTAACATGAAGTAATACATTTGTTTTCTAAGCAGCATGGAACAAAGACTGCAGAAGGTACTGTGGATTTAAGAAGGTTCATGGGAGTGATGATAATAACATTTTGTAAAGTGAGCCTTTATTTTATTAGATGCAAAGAGCAGATATGAGGCAGCCTGAATTGAAGATGATGCTGGGAAGTTCATGGATCTTTAGGAGAGGGATATGCTTATTATTTAAATAATTCCCTGTCTCTGGCTTCCTACTTGTCCTTTCTTCTCCAAGGTGCTAATGTTTAATTTCTTAGCTTAGGTTGGATTCTGTGGACTTTAAAAGACTGAAGCATTTGTTAGTAGAAGGAATGGCAAAGGACAAAGACTAGAAGGAGAGGGTATTTTGAATAGGCAAAAATTGCATGGGAAATAGGGATGATGAGATAAGGAAATTAAGAAAAGTTTTCTGGAATTTTTTCCCCTACTGCCTATGCTCACACCTTTTCATTATGAAATCTTTTAACTTCTTTCCAGATTAGGATTCCTGAGACAGAATCTACCTGTTCTGGTTGATATCCAGTCCCGTTCCTTCAGTCCTATTCAATAATGTTGTTGATATCGTTAGCATTTAGCCAACAGCAAAAGAAATGTCTCACCAGTCTTCAGTTCTCTCCTTTCGGCATGTGGCTGCAATTGGGGTTTATATGACTATGAATGTGTAGCTTGTCTGATTTATGATAAATGCATAGACCTTTTCTGTGCCTTTCCTAGTAAACTGGCTTATACAACCTCCCTGTTTTCCTAAACCCCATAGTGGCCTGCAGTTCCAAGGCATTGTTTTGGATGGCAGTTTGCAGGGTCCTTTTCTTCATAGAAGGTAGTAGGATGAAGCTTTTGCCATGTCTTAACAGGTAGGTACCTCCCTGTACAAATAGCATGATCATTTCTGAGTCACATTGTTCAGCTTGCTCCTTGCTATGTTTGTGGAAGAGTTTATAAGTGAAAATAGAATCTAGAGCCACATTAATTTCTCTCACTTGGCTTTGACAGTTGCTGGTTGTGCCTTTCTTACTTTTTCTTGTAAAATAGCAAAGCTTTTTGATTGACATTAATACAACAGACTAGAATTTTTATCTCTACAGTGAATATGCAGAGCTATATAGAAAACATAGAGCATTCTGTCTATTTTTCATTATCTTTATATTCTTCCATTCTTGAAAAAAAAGTAAATGGAAAGCAATGAAATTCCTTTGGAAATTGTAAGATTGCTCATGTTCAACAGTGATAAGGACTTATCAAGATAACAAAATTATATACCTACAAATATTTCAAGAATGTTTTCTTAAGTAATACTAACACCACATTATTTTTAATATCAATGAACTGATGAAGATATTTTTTTTTGGTCATATAAACTTATATATTGCTACAATTATGCTGACCTTGATTGATTCTCTTATAAGAATGACAGTTGGTAATTCTGTATTCATACTATGAGAATTTCTTCATTAGCAATTCTATTATGGCTCCTTGTAACTGTGAAAGGGCAGCTTCACTGCATTTTTTTTCCTTTCTGTTTCTATCTTTTTAATAACACCAATATGGAAATTCATCATGTTAAACTTCTGGGGAGCTCTGATTCTTGTCTCCCTCTTAGCCCTCGGTCAGTTAGCCAAGCAAATGTGATTTGGAGGTCATATTGTTAATCCTCTGTTGTAAAGCTACTCTGTGTGGTGCTGCTAAGCTACAGATGTTGAAGGATGAATGTCTGCAATGTACTGAAATGATGTTTTTGTCAGAATTGTTATAATCACCGAGTCTGTGTTTTCTGCAGAATTTGGTGACAGAAGGACCAACTGACTGTCAGCCCGTGAAAACATGTATCTTAATATACCCAAGTGTCTCTTATGGTAGAAATTAGATCCATGACCCAGGTAGACAAGGAGATACACAGCATCTGAAGCACCTAAAAGTGAGCACACCAAACTGCTTGGTGAGAACTTTGGGCATGGGAGGATGTCTGCTATATTCCTCTGTTGTGGGTTGTTGCCCTGGTTTGAGTTAGAAAAGAACTAATTCTGTTCAGTGATTTTACTTTTCATCCAAGTCTTTTCTAAGGAACTGCACTTTCTGAAGTTAATGGCATATTTTTGGAGTTTCTACTTCAAGCAGTGATAATGCTTGATGTTTAGAGTTAGTACCAAGGATCGGAGTACAGACCAAGGTCACTGCTAAATCTTGTGTACCATATTGGGTGTGCAGTAAGAGGTGGCACCTGCAGGAAGGAGCAGACAGGACAGGTGACCCTAAACTGACCAATGAGGGATTCCATCCCATATATGTCATATTCAGTATAAAGCTGAGGGATCACAAGG
>JAAGNO010022362.1:0-21068 GCA_033439905.1 Ceryle rudis
AATACACCTTCAGAGTATTAAGAGATTCAGTCATATATAAAGATAGTGAAGACCAAAAGAAGTGGAGAAAAAAGGAGAAAGGCAAGGAAGAACCAACAAGACATAACAAGTAAACATTTAGGTGATACAATTTTCTTTATTTTTTACTTCTCTTGGTGAACACAACCTACTTACTTACACTAGAATGGCCACAGATCTGCAAATAGGTGGAATCCAGATCTGTGTTTTAATCTTTGTACTGACCTGGCCCAATGTGTGGCACATAAAGTTTCTATTGTAGAATTTATTTGAAATAGAAAAGGCCTTTCCAGGCTTTGTATTATTGTCACTAATATTTTTTTTTTATTATTGATAGCAATTAAGCACTATGCTTGTTTGTTGGTTGTGTGTTTGGGTTTTTTTGTTTGTTTTATTTCCTCTATGACTCAGTGATAGACTATCCAAACTATATAAAATCCACAAAAGGATTTACCATAGTGGGAAGTAATAACAATTTATTGCCAATTATGTAGCAGATAGTCCTGAGGTGAGAAGGAAAATCCATCAGGCAGTGTGGCAGTTTGCTGGACTCCTCCTCTTCTAGTAGATGGTGCTCTCAGTTTCTTTTATATTGTCCCTGAAGAGAATGGAAGCAGTGAATCTTTGAACAAAAAAAGATATTTTATATTGCCGACAGCTGTCTTCCTCCTTGAGAAATCATTTTCCCAGTCAACTTTTCTTATGTTTGAGTCTCTACTGTGTGTCAGGGACAGAAGGGAAAGTTTTTAACCAGATTACCAATAAATTCTAACACTTTTTCTTAGTGCTTATCAAAGGATGTAAATTTGATTTTCAATGCTCCTTAGTTCTTTATTGTACTCATTGAAAAACCACGGAATAGATGGAGCTTTAACTTCTCAGGAATAAAACAGTATAGAGAAAAGTCAATGTCACTCTGAACATCTTTACAGTAAGTTTGCTTACCCTGAGTCTCACAGGGTAAGCAAGTCTTACAGGGTCTCAAAAGGTCAGACTGACCACCCCAGTAATTTCAGAGTGACTTTTCCACCAGATACATTTAAGTGCTATGGTGGTGTGGAGGAAGGGAAGACACAGCAGGATCTGCAGGGTGGAGCATGACCAGACAAATACAGATGTTATTATGCATATGTTGTCATTTGAAACAATTTTTTTCATGTCAGTGTTATTTTGCTGTTTTATTCAAGCCTTTTTTCCTATTTGATTTGATAGGTGACAACAAGGGCTGGGTTGAAATTAAAAGGTCACTACAAAAAGCCCTGGTTCAAAGCTCTGGCAAGATCCTCTGAATTTGGAGAAATTATATTAAAATTCAGATCTCTAGTGAACTGATTTTTCACTCTCTCAGGTAGGATCCAAGTGGTTTGTTAAATAATATTGATTTAAGAGGAAGAAAAAAGAGCTCTAGCCAGAAAGTTTAATAGGGAATAACACTTAATTTCCACAACAGAACTAAACCAATATACAGCCTCAGTCTCCAGGAAGCCACTGTGAGGTCAGCCAGTTTTGTTCCTCCTCTTGCAAGAGCCTTCCTTCTCTCATCTTTTAAGTCTTGCTGGTACAAAGGTCAGAATTAAGTTGATGTGATATGGTGTTACAACTTGTTTTTGTTAGCTGCTCCTCACTCTATTGACCTCTCCCTCTACCCATGCCTACCACCAAAAGCCAGTGTAAATAACTCCCACAGATCTGTCCACAGTTTTTGTTATTTCAGCTCTTTAAAAAGTGTGTCACATGATGAACTGACAAATTACTCAGCTCACAAGAGAGTGAATTGTTTTCTACGTCCCTGCTCACAAAGACTCTTGCACTAGGTTTCTTATTTCAGGCTTGAACATTTTAACATAATACTAAAATACGTTGGTTTGAATTAAAGCAGCCAATCACCCCAGGAACATTTAAGCAGAGCCATCCTAGATTTCTATACATCTTCAAAGCTACAAACTTGCTTCTACTCAAAGGTATCATTTCCTGATTAATAACAGTGTCTCTTAAACACATGCAAATATGTTCCAAGACTACCCTTCTGTGCTATCAAATACCAACATATTTCCCTCATAGCTGGCATTTTTGGAGAGTTTAGAGTTTTTACTTTTGCCATAGGTGTCAGATACCATAGTTGTGTGCTAGCTATTCTTTGGAACATTAAGCACAAGTATCTTCATGCAGTATGTGTAAGTCTGACAAATCTGTTCTCACTGAACTACAAACAGATCATAAAAATTCTGTTGTCCTTATTTTACTGGGGCTTTGAAGGACTAAAGTGGCATGCTAAAGAATCACAGAGAAACTCTGAGGGAGAACAAAATGGAAAATCACTACAATAACTCATTCTTTTCTCACCTGCCAAGGTAAGGAATAGCAATGCCTGATTGTATTTAGAGGAAGTAACAAATTAATATAAAACCAGATGGTGATATAGGTATATATATATATAGTTTAATTTAGTTTAAAAATATATCCTTTTCTGTGTCTCCTCATATTTGACATACTGGAGTGCAAAGCTTCACTCCTGTTGACTCATTGTTGGCTCATTTTCACACTGAACACACAGTTGTTCATTTTTGGATTTAGGCATGAGTTCATTACTCACAGGGTTTACTTCAGTTTTGCAGATGTCTCTGTAGTGAAGCAATTTAGTAACATCAACTTATTTTGTTAAGTAATCTGGAGAAGGTGAGCTTATTACAATTTTGATTTATACTTTCTGATTATTTTTGTATTGGTACCTTAAATGTTAATCTAGATTCTTGATGACTTTCATTGCTTGCTCACCAACATTTCTGTATGGGGCAGTGGAACCATGTACCAGCTGTGTGTTTGATGACTTTACAGTGTAGTTCATTTGGATGCTCTAATGTTTCTGCATGGAAAGAGTAGTTTTGCTTTTACTGATTGGTAGCAGCAGTTGGATAATCTGTTAGTCATTTAGCATAGTGGGTCATCACTATTTTGTTTGTCTCCCATTGTTTCTGTTGAATGTACCTATATATATTCCTCTAGGAACTGAAAATTGTGCAGCTTTATAAGGTACTCAGCTAAAAGTTTAGATATCATCCCTTAAGATCAAGAGAGACAAAAAAACAGTCTATCTGTAAAAATAGACATTTTTTTTTCACAGAGCATATGTGACATCAGAGCAATTAATAACTTAACTGTTGACCTGATCACTCTATCAATCAACAGCTTCTGAGGTTGGGTCCTCACAGTATATTGGCCAGGAACTAGGCCTCTCATTTTTCAATTTTTCTGCTGCCTTTCATTTGAAGATTAATATACTATTTTCTACTTCTTTTAGATACCTGTTCTCTTAGGAGTTGACTTTGGTTTGCTATTGGTTCATCACATCTCTCTTTCATACATGTGCAATTTTTTTGCAGTTCTTTTTATTATCACTGGGAACTTTCTGTTTCCTAATAACTGATGTTTTTAATTATAATGCAGCCAACTTTATTTTCAGTTTTCCAGTAAAGCTAAAAGCAGTATTTATTACCTTGGACAGTTTTTTATTTGGAAATGATGCCTTATGTACCTGATATGCAGAAAGAGATACTGTGTAGTATAAGTGATGTTTTATGTTTGCTCAGTATGAATAAAGGTCTCTAATGAAATTAGCTCTCAGTCAGTCTGGTACTTTTCTAGTACCACAGTTCAACATGAGCGAAGGACTGGTGGAAAGTGAGTAGAACTGGTGGTACTTGTTCTTCAAAGAGGTGTAATGGTAGATTTGAATTGACTTGAATATTCAAGATGCAGACATAAATCCATGTGGTCAACAGGACTCTGAAGCCACCTTGGAATATTGATTGTTTTAAATAACAGAGATTGAGTGACACATACATAAGGATAACTTGGGGAGTCTAAACTGAAGGGAAAAATTGAATGGACCTGTTGAAGTGGGTCAAGAAGAGAGCCACAAAGATGATCAGAGGGCTGTAACACCTCTTCTACAAGGACAGGCTGAGAGAGTTGGGGTTGTTCAGCTTGGAAAAGAGAAGGCTCTAGGGAGATCGTATTGTGGCCTTCCAGCATCTGAAGGGGGCCTACAAGAAAGCTGGGGAGGGACCTGTAGTGATAGGATGAGGGGTAATGGTTTTAATCTGGAAGAGAGTAGATTTAGATTAGAAATTAGAATTCTATTTTTATTCTACTTCTAAATTCTAATATTCTAATTAGAAATTGGAAATAGAAAAGTTCTTCACTCTGAGGGTAGTGAGACACTGAAACAGGTTTTCCATGGAAGTTGTGGATGTTTCATCACTGTATGTATTCAAGACTGTGTTGGATGGGGCTTTGAGCAACCTGGTCTAGTGGAAGGTGTCCCTGCCCATGGCAGGGATGGTTGGAACTAGATGATATTTAAGGTCCCTTCTAACCCAAACCGTTTTATGATTCTATGAAAAAACCCTCATTGTTTTCACATAAAGATACACTTTCAAGTAAAAGAAAATATTGTCAAAATATTTTATATTTCTGCTCTGATATGAAAATAAGACCTATATGAAAATGATATCTCAGAGAAGTCCAGAAATAAAGAGATCTGCTTCTGGTGTGAGAGAATATGGTTCAAATCCATAGGAGGGACTTGAACCTCAGCTTTCCTATTTCCTTAACATTTATCTTTTCTGTGAGAGTGTCTTAGTGCACAGTTATTTTTTAAAGTTCGATCAGAAACTTCAGGTTTGTGGTTTTGTACTTTGTCAATAAAATAAGTTTTGACTCAAAGAAGTATTTCTCAACAAAAGTCTTGTAAAACCTGGAAAGTTTCAGATTCAATTTTGATATTCCTGTGTGAAGTATATAGGAAAGAAAAAAATGGAAATGTAAACCTATGAGAATTACCTAGTATCTCCAGCTTGTCAGAGGATAAAACCTGATTTTTCCAAAAACTCTTCTGCTTCAATCTGGAAAGCAAACAATGATCCTTCTAAGCCAAAACAGGACTATGCATCTATCAAACTTGAAATCAACTCATTTGAGTAATTTTGAAACATTAAGTATTGCTTTCTGAAGAGACAGCATTATGCTAAAGAATACAGAGGGTACAAACACTAAATCTGCCTATTATTTTTCTGTCCAGTACTGTCAGCAAAATTATTGTTTTGCTCCAGGAACATCACAATGCTTTGACTATACTTTGTTTCTTATAGGCAGGCCTTCAGGAAGTTTGTTTTTAAGCACAGGATGATCATTAATTACTATGGCTTTTTCATTTATTGTCATTTTCAAGGCAACTGAATGTGGAATAATGACTGGAGGTGAGTTAGAAATTAAAATCATATTAAAGGTACAGCATTGTTCACACGTTAAGGAAAGGTATAACATCAAAGAAGCTTCCAGGATGGAGTGCAACTGGTATGCAAGGAATCCATTCCACAGTGGTTCACTGAGCAACATTGCCTGCAAACAGCACAGGGGAGCGGAGGGGATTGAAGACTCCATGGTCAAGCTCTATGAATAAAGGTAGAGATGTGAACTTGATGGTACCACAGGACTGTTAAGCTTCCTGTTTCTTACCCTGGGCCAACAGTCTGTCATTTTCAGTCAAAGTGCTGCCCTTAGTGCAAATTTTGTTCATTATAATACCAAAACACACCTCCATCCCAAAGGCTATCCACCTCCAAAGTGTGACCACACCTCACTGAACTTGTGCTTTTATTTTTCTTCAGATATACCTTTAAAAGTGAAGTGAGAGAAATTTACATCAATCATAATAAAGGTATTTATGACTAGAGTCAGTCAAGCTCTATCTTGAAGGTGAAAAATAATATAAAAATGGTTTAAGAAAGGGGGGATGTCAGGGAAGACATCATCATGGACAAGTCTATGATTCTATGATTCTAAGTCAGGGTGGATACTATCGCTGATCATCTCTAACTCCTGGGATCAGTTAGCAGGCTGAACTTCACTTCCCTGCTATAGGGACACCTATGGGTAAGATCCAGACTTTCTGAGTATTTTCCCGAGAAACTTAGAAATTTTACTGAACTGCTCTTTAATTTAACATGCTTTGTATATCTGCATGTGCTTTGCAGACAGTGAATTTACCACTGGCTATCCACAAGAACCTGCACTTCTGTTGCTTTCAATAAACTGCACTATTCATGCTGCTAGTCGCAAGAGTCTCTCACTGAGCACCGCCAGCTCCTTACTGCCTGTGTGAAACCATGAATCATGACTAGACCTGGATTGCAGTACTATTAGCGAATCTGGAGGCATGAGAGTTCAGATATACTGAATGCGGCCAGACTAATAGTGCCAAATTTGACATCACTCAGAATCTAAGCACAGCCACCCCCACCCCTCTGATATCTGAAGACAAGCTGGAACGCAAGGGGGTTTGTTTTCTGACAATTTACTTTACACTTTTATGTGACACTGGATACCAACAAACAACGATAAGAATAATTCTTGTACTTTTCTCACAATGTTGCATCATAGGTTCTTCCTTAGGTATGAAGATATATTTCTTGAGTACCTGAATATAAGTTGAGGTAGTTTTTTTAGCAGTACATGATCTTTTCCTTGCTTACTTTGCAAATCCCTACAAAGCCTTAATAACTGCATGAAAATAGAGCTAAATCCAGAAATGCTTTGAGAGTTCTGGAGGCCCAAATGGTCACTTCAAAAACTATTCATAAGTACTAAGCTTTCCATGAGTTCTGACAAACATAGTATTTGGATACATTTGCTTCTGTGCAAAATTTAAGGATAAATAAAGTCCAAAGTCTATTCAGTGTGGATTTGCTATTGTCTTCCTTGGGTCTAAAATTTCATAACTGAACAGGACATCTCTATATATACAGCACTCCTAATGGAAAAACCATAGGTAGCTGACCGCTAATATAACATATTACCATATACATTACCTTAAATTTCAGCCCTTAGGAGAAATAGAATATTCTCCCTTGCTTTGAAACTACCTGAGATAGCATTTTTTCACTTCAGAACTGGCTTGCTTCAATATCATCGGATAGTTGTTGTTTTACCTGCAGTTTTACCACGTAGTGAAACTTTTAACATTTTAAATTCTTGTCTTATCTTTCATCTAATTTACATTCTTTAGGATACTCTAACAAAGGTATCAGAGTTTATTGAAGGAGATGAATGACCAAGTTATCTCAACAAGTACTTTAGGAAGATACTTTTTTTAATAGATATATTTAATGAGTGTACTGTTACGTATTCACCCTGCCCCTGAAAGAGTTTTTTTTCCTAGCTTTTCTTCTAGCTTTTCTCACAAACTGAGCAAAATGGTCATAAAGAAATGTTGATGAAATGCCTGATGGTGGAAAATCCTAAACTGAGGACGTTCCAAAAAGTAAATTAATAGACTGTAATTGACAGATAACTTGAGTGGGGATGTCCAACTGATTTTGTTAGCATTTTGACATAAGAACCATACTATTTTATTTCATAAAATCTGGTGATAGCAGCCAATTTTGTGTCATTTAAAATACCACACACACACACACAAAATAAAAGTGAACTTTTTAAAACTCAGTAGAAAATTTGGTTGCTGTTGACAGTAAATGAGTAACAGCACATAATCTGTGCTTGAAACGTAGAAACAAGTGTTGTTCAAGCTTTCCCTATGTATTGTTATTAACTATTACATGACTAGATTTGATCAAAACAGTCTAACTAGTCCAAGTTAGGATTACAGATGGTTGCTACATCACCCAGCCATGTCATTTACGTATTACTAGGCTTTTTGTTTTAGCCAGAACAGATTGGTGATATGGTCATTTTAGTCTATCTTTTACCAGTTTTACTTTTCCTCTGGATAATTAAAGTGAATTAAAGCAGCAGCATATTGCAGCCTGACTGCTCACTGTGCTCCTTTCTTAAGCATCCTTATATCTTCCTGGAGGTGACTAGGTTATGCAGTAAATTATTGTAGAGTGATACATTCAGTATACTCTAACCAACAAAAGCACAGAACATGTTATAATTAGTTATATCACACTTATCAATACGATAATCAGGTAAATTCTGGAGATGTTTATTAACTCAGTAAAGTACCATGACAAAAACTTGCATCAGTAACATCATTATAAAACTACTTTATTATTCACTAAACTGAGACACATAGAGATCAGGTGTTATTTTGTAATAATTGCCACAACAGCAATCCACTGATCTCTAAACTACACTAAATCTTCTCTTAACAGAACCAGCTGGGCAAAACTGTGTTCCCAGTTATGCTAGGCCTACAATAAGAGGATGATTTACCCAGTATTCACTAATAAAGTGAAAAGGAACTACACTGATTTGAAGGAGGGAATTTGTTTCATCAAGGATTATAAAGATGATATGTATGTAATATTTTTGGACACTTATGATAATGATTTTTATCACATAGCAACAGTGAGATTGGTTACCATTGAAGTATTACTTTGAATTATCCCATTATCAGTTTGCTTACAGTGAGATGCAGTTGCATTTATTTGCATACAGAAGATCTTCTGATGGTATTACAAAACATTGCCTGGACTGTGTGGAATTCACTTCTAATTTTGAAACAACGCAGGCATTTGCTGAATAAAAAAAAAAAAAGTCCTGATTCCAGCACTTCAGAGGGATGATTTTGGTGAAATGCCAGATCAGCACTGAGCTTTCAGAAGCAAGCAGGGAAATGAGGTTAACAGTGAATATTTGACAGCAAAATATTTGATCAGCTCTTTAATTGAACAGATTTCTTCCTTTCAGTGGCCACCTGGTTATTAGTATTAAACCAATGTAGGGCTAGTGTTTAAATGGCTGCTGATTAATATTTTGGATCATTATGTAATCGACATTCCAAATGATCAATTAACCAAAAAGGGACAAATAATAAAGGCATACTTAATCCGTGTTTTATCACAGCCTGGAGACTAAGCCTGTCCTCAGAGTTCCCATAACAGAAATGAATTGACTATTAGCTGTAAATCAATGACATTAACCATTTAACACTTAGCCTTTAACGGAAAGAGGTTTCCCCTAGAGAAAATAAAGATATGTTCTTGACACTTCTCTAGACAAATTGGTCTACTAATACATGTATTTTCAAAAGAGTGTATTTTCAAATATCAGATTACATTCAGTCAACAAAATCAGACTTTTAACTGTCCTGATGTTTGTGCAAACTCCCAGAAAAAAAAAAAAGTAAACATATATGATTAATATTTCATACACATGCCAGTATCTGTGTATAAATATGAATATGTATAAAAATATGAATGTCTGTATAAATATGTACAGGGAGATGCCTTGTGGTCAATGGTATAACAACAACTGAATGAGTATTAAAATAAAATTAAATAGATAAAGAAAGGTGCTGTTTAGAGACAAAAATAAGGAAATACAATAAGGAATGGAAAACTAAGCAAATAAAATTTCTCCTATTCTGTCCCAGGACCTTGGCCTGGGAGACTGTGTATTTATTTTTAGCTTCTGTGAGGTGTTCTGGTTCCATGGTAATATGACTCATTTACATATGGTTATATAGCTAAATAGAAAAAAAACACTTCATGGATGAATTCGCAGGAAACAATCTTCAGTGTTAAATCCTCACTCTTCAATAAAAATCCTTTGCAGTCATATAGAAGTGCCTGGCAAGGTGTAGTGAGATGAGAGTGTGAGTATACAGAGTGGCTGGACTTTAATGAATCCCGTCCAAAAAACCAAACTGGAATTATAGGTGCTTACAGGTGCAAGATAACAACAGGACAAATACCATCTACAATAAATACTAAAAAAAGTAAAATACTTTAGGCCAAATATGGATATGATGCAGCAGTGAAAAAGGAATTCAGAAGATACCAGTCAAGTGGCATTTGTCCCAAATTACACTAGTTATGATGTTGTTCCAAAAGGAGAAAATATCAGCTTGAAAAGATTGGTTGTATTAGCATGCAGTTTGCTCCAATCTTATTTGTTGACAGTACCTTGAATCACAGAAAACTGTTGTGAATCAGAGATCCATTTTATCAGCAGTTTCCTTAGTGAATCATTAAGAATCCATATTTCTCTTTTCACTTTCTTTAGCACAGCTTTTAGTATTAGCTGATATTCACCTTTCCTATTGTCTTTTGATTAATATTGAGGTCAAGTACCAACTCTAATTGACTATACTGCTACATTCAAATTCATAAAGTTTAAAAAAAAAAAAAAAAAAAGCTTCAGCTTTTCAACTATGAATGTACTATTGCATATTTCTTCCATGACATATCATATACTTCCCTGAGTCTTGCTTTTGATGTACACACAGAAATCTTCTTTCTTCATGGATCATAAAAGGAACGTGTCAGAGATACATTCTTTTTCAGTATATTGTAAAGCATCTACCAGTGATTTGCTAGAAAAACAGTTTCTGCTGTCAGGAAATATCAGTATCAGTATGCATATGTTATCTGCCATTGATTATCCAGATTGTTAACCACCAAAGTATAAGGATGGAAAAAAAAGAAATTGATATGTCTTTTGCTTCTTCAGCTCTTCAGAATCATTACTATCATAACTCTTTCACATATTTTTGGACAACTTTGGCAGTATTTGCACTCTAAGTTCTGTTCCTACAATTAAACTTTTTATATTGTGGTTATCTTCATATGCCTGTCATGATCAAAACCTTAACTTCAGCATAGACACTGAGTGAAAGAGTTACACCAGTATAACTCTGAGCAGTTGTATCCTCTAGAGAGATAAGGAATACACATGACTTAATGTGCTGGAAGCATGGCAATGCACTTCCCATACTTTCCTCAGAAAGCATCTCAAATACATTTCCCTGATACTGCAGTATTTTAAAATCAAGTTCTTTATTGCCCTGTATATCAGCATCTAGTTAAGATTTTGTTGTTATTTTGGATTTCATTTGAACATTTCTTTCTTTTTTTCTCCAGCTAGAAGGCCATCTGTTCTGTTGGCAGATGCATGAAAATTCTGTAATTGTTGTCATTCTTAGCATAGTGCAAAATATCCACAATTCAAAGGACAAGGCATGCTATATTTGTGAGCTGGCCAAATGTGTATTTTTGTCAAAATTGCATAACAAATCATTACCAGGAACAATATTTGATTTTCTGACTATTTAGGATATGCATCTGTGTAACCATGACTAGAAGAGAGTATTTTTTGGAAACTGCTAAATACCATGTTCCTCTCTCATATATCTACTGTTTATTATGTGAGATATGTTACTTTTGTCTTTTGTAATCTTAGGGTTACATTTTTGATTTGAAGGTGGAGGGCATTGATATAAGTTAAAGGTGACAAATTAGTTGCTTATAAGACTGATCTCTTCTATATATGTACAAGCAAAAGCAATGCAAATTTCCTCTTATTAATAATCATGCCTCAGCCTGTGTAGGGAAGGGAAAAAAAAGGAAGCCAAGCTCTTGAATGCAAAAAAAAAAAAACTTAGCACATAAGTTGCCCTGAGAAGAAAGCCAGGGAAATTATAAAGTGAAAAGACTGAATCCTTCCTCTTCACATTTTTGCTTTTATAGAAAGCTAAAACCTGGAGGTGGTAGAAAAATAGAGGCTCATAGAATAGTTCTGACAATAGAAGATCATTAGACTTTGAGGATTCCCTTTTTAACAGAATCATCCTTGGATACGGAGAAGTCTCTCACCTTTTCTACACCTTTTTCTTCATAGTTTAAAAATGAAGGAATTTCCATTAAGCTGCAGATCCATTTACAGTAGAGATTTCAGATTACCTTTGTTGGTAATTCACTCAGATTCTTGATATATATATAAAAGTGACTCACAACAATTTCTATTTGAGAAAACTAATATGAGCATATCTCTCCTTCTGGAATACAGAGAAAAATAGCAACATATGCATTATATTTGGCAAATATCAGATATAGGGTAGAGCTTTATAAGCTATAAGCAGCAATGTGCTGTCCATTTCTCTTTAACTTCTTTCCCCAATACATGTTTATTTTTAATTTCATAACATTTAAATGAGTTAAATTAAAATACAGAAACTTAAAAAAAATATATAAACAAGATATAACATTCTGATGACTGAAATTAGCATGTACAATGCCTTAGGAAGTACTTTATAACTTAGATATTGGATGTAGTGATGGGATTGCTGCTAGATTGAGAGAGTTTATCAACTGACCCAAAACCCAATACCATTAGTGGAAAAACTCAGTGATTTCCACTAACTTTGGTTCAATTCTTCAGTGAATATCTGTTTACTTTCATATGAGATCCTTGGAGATACAGAAACTAACCCATGTCAGTTTTTATTTCCAGATGCTGCTTTAATGGTATAGAAATAGCTTTTTGATACCACACGCTAGCACCAAAATTCACAACCCATCAAATGTGCAAATTGTAAGGAATAATGGTTTGTAGTTTTACTTTTTTGTTTGTTTGTTTTTTTGTTTTGGTTTGGTTTGGTTTTTTTTGTTGGGGTTTAAGTTGGGGGTTTTTTTCTGTGGTTTGGTTGGTTGGTTGGTTTTGTTTGTTGGCTTGTTTGGGGTTTTGGTTTTGGTTTTTCTTTTTTTTTTTTTTTTTTCACAGTTTAATCATGTAAAGTGTGGATGTTACAAACAGTAAACTTTGTTCAATTCTGTCAGTTTTATCCTTCTGGAAACTAAATAAATGAATGTGTGGTCACCTCTCAGCCAGGACTGACATTCAAAAATTCTTCTAAAAAGGCTGTCTAGTACATGCTATCCTGGAGGAAGTAATTATTAAATTTCTATAAAGTGTAGCAACTTTTAAATTTTTCAGTGATTTAAACACTATCCAGTGTTAATCCTCAGAGTAATGTACTCACACACACTAAATAGGAATGAAGACTGTAGAGAATACAGAGGGATCTCCCCAGAAGCTACACTCTTTTCCTTCAAGTTTGTTTGCTGCTCACACCTCCCAATAACAGTAAAACAATGCAACACTTTGCAATACTTACAGAGAGAGCAAGACCGCGGCAACTGCTCAAAGACGGCTCAGTCAGTTCTTCCTTCTCTCTTTTTTCTAACAGTAACAAAGTTTGAAAATGTATAATCCCCTTTAAGCAAGGATACTTAAGTGATCAAATGAGACCAGGCATCTTTTGTAGTGGAATATAACAAAAGAGGAAAAGACAGACAGTAAATTACTGTCTTTAAGAATCTATTCATCAAGGCTTTCAGAGAATAGCATTGTAAATGAACTCAGCTGTTGCTGTGAACATCAGTCTCTGTGAAAGCTTTGTACATGAATGCCAACATCCACCTGGTGCCACCCTGCTGGTTAAATAAACAGAGCATGGTGGGGAAAAAAGCACAAAATATAGTGGAGCTTGTTTAACTTCAATATCTTTCTCTGATTGACACTGAAGCCTTTGTACAGTCTACTGGCCTTTTCTTTGGACAGATTACAGCCATTGTCCCAAATCCAGGTCAGTATGTGCCAATTTACCCAAGTACCTCATCTTTGGAGAAAAGTTATTAAAAATTTCTGAGGAAGGAACAGATAATTTCTCCTATTAAAAATTTTGTTTATCCCCAATATTATGATGAAATGTTTTCATGAGTTTTACTTGAAAACACACAGCTCACTCCCTGAAGATGCTGGGAGCTGTGTGTTCTGTATATATATCACTAAGTAAGTGACAAACAGTTTATGATGTCTCCTCCACTACAAAGTTGTGGTTGAAGACAAAAATACACTTATTTCTCCAGGAGAGAACAATTCCTCTGTTCTTGTCATTGCCTGATGATATACAGTCCACAGAGTGGCCAGAGAAAAGACAGTTTCTAATATGAATAAATTGGAGATTGTTCACCTGGGAACTGGTGATAAGTGGACCTGCAACATTTCACAGAGATCAGCAGTGATCCTGACAAAGGTTGAATAAATCCATATGACAACATAGTTGCTAGGAACTTCAGGGTGCTCAGCAACTTCTAGGGTTTATTTTTTCTGCCTTTCACTTAGCTGTAAAGTAAAAGAAGAAGTGCAGACAAGTAGGTGAGCACTTAACTTAAGCTTTTTAAAAAATAATTTTCTTAAACCCTTCCTAGATTTCTATATTGAGAAATTTTGGAAGAATAAGCCTCCCTCCATAGATTGATAGATTTCTGACCAGAACAGCAATTAGAGAAAAAAAAAAAAAAAAAGAATGCATTACCCTATGAAAAGTTATAAATCATTTTATTTTAGTATTATGTACCAAAGTATCTTCAAACTGTAATTATGAGATGACTAGCTGGATTCCCATAATTCTTTGAAACCAACAAACAAAGCAAACATACAAAAAAACCCCAACTTTACACAGTTCCAGAACCGTTGTTTAAAATACGTTAGAACCATACAACAACGTGTTTGTCTTTTACAGCATCATGAGACAGTGTTACTAACTCATTAATGTCAGATGTAAACAAAGGAATTTATTTAATACTGTGTATTTTTAAGTAAGGAAACCAATATAATAATATCAACAAGCTGTGAAATTTTTAATATAATGGATTATAAATAGCAATTTATCTGTGTATCTTGTAAAGCATAATTTAATTTTCATTACTACTATTCACAGTGGAATATTAGTGAAATATGTCACAACCATTCCTGTCTTAAATATTTCTTTGGAAAGAGACCATTAATTTTTGTGAGTGCAAATTGCAAAATGCATAGATGAGCAAAATAGAAAATTAGTATTATTTTGCTGTATATGCTTTATGTATATGTATATCCATCTCTTTTCCTTAAAATGAGTTAGTAATTCATATACATTAATCACAAAAGCAAGCTCAATTAATTGTATTAGCAAACTGCGTAATGGTGATTGTGCAAAGTGCTTTAGGTGAAACATTACTTTCATGAAAGTAAATGTTAAGATAACCAGTGCCCTTTCCAATTTAAAATTATTGTTTGATTCATCAATAACTGTAAGATAAAGACTTTATCTGCCAGTGATAAAGAAAAGAATGTGAAGAACTTTAGTTATATTTTCTAGTGATGACCCTAAAATCTGCCTAGAAATTGAAGAGGCCTCTAGTCACAGTTTATGGCCTTCTTGGATCAATACGCAAACATGACAAACCCTAAGACAAGGGTGAGCTTTCCCATAATTCACCGAGTAGAAAACATTGCTCTGTCTGAATGGTTGTGATCGCACTAAGCTATCGTTAGAAGAGATTGTGCAGGCAATAATACAACATGTGGGCTTTCCGTTCTATGTGGCTTAGTATGAGACTGGTTTATGTCAGAAACAGAAACTCATGATTTTAATTATTTGCCAGGTGTTCACAGCACTACCACATGCCGTGGTGCAGTTCCATTAAAGGAAAGCTTTAAAGCATCTGCAGAGCCATGAAAAGAAAAGTGCACAGCACCTGCCCACACTTGTTCTTTTCAGAATGACACAAAACCTACACTGAACTCATGAAAAGCTATAAAAGGAATGTTTATATGGATTCCATGTCACTTCAGAAATCTGTAACAGTAACAGGGCACAAAACTTATACTGTTCTTTTTTTCTGTGTTGGCCATGGTTTTATAACTTAGTGCCTAGAAGAAAATATAGGGTATGTACTACTGTTCAAGTTTGTTGGCTGAAATATATCACACAAGAAAATAGTGAAAGCTTTAATAAAAGCTACTGCTATCTCTTGCAGTCTGTTCAATGCATCAAATGACTCATTGAGTTATTGGAGACTAACACAGATAATAATTAATACTAACATAAATAGGAGTAAATAATAATATAAATAATGATGACAGTAGAAGAAATGACAAAACATTCAGAAAGCCAGTAGCTTGTAACGTCAATTATTCTAATTTAGCTGCAAACTTTCAAGCTTGGACATCTACCTTCATGGGATGAAAAAATTAGGATTTATCCAAAGAATTTGGGCACAGAAATCTCAAACCCCTAGATTCACAGATTTGTAAGGAATATTTGTGGCAGCCAAGAAAGGTAGCACAGGGCTTTGGACACTGCATAGTTTTATGAAGAATGCTGAATTGCACAGCTTTTGCAGAGAACCAGAAGTCTGAACCAAGATCTGAGCTGAATCGTAATAGAAGCACCATTATGACCTATATGGGAGAGATACATTGCTGTTAGCTTCTACTATGGATTCAGAATCTTTTGATGATGTGAGCTGGTTTATTTTGGCCCTGCACATATGTTACTGAGCACAAAATCTGGCTGATCAGATATAGCTTTGGATTTGAAAAGATTTAAGACATTAAAGCAGTGTTTAATGTCCTGTGAGTTAAAATTTTTCTGCCTTTTGATTTGGGAACATTTCAGGCAAAGTTCAAACTGGTTAGTGTAACAGTGTGATGACCCATTCAGAAATTAGTGAAAATCACATAATTTCTAGAATATCAAATATCCAGTCCGTCCTTAGTAGGTGTAAAGTTAACATTTCCCTCCAAAGTACAGAGCTTAAACACATTCTATACCATAGGCAGCCACACTATGCTATCAATGCCCAGTTACCTTCTTCAAGGAGAATGGAATAAGACACTCCTGTGCCAAAAACCCAACCGTGTAATATACATACCTGCCTGTCCCATAGTGACTAGGAATTTCCCTCCTCTCTGCCTCCTCTACAACTGCCAACTGCATTTTCCTCTCAACTAATAAATTGACATAAGTGTTCTTGATCTACACAAGAAGGACGTGGATTCTTGAAAGTTTGCCTACTTTTTCCAATTACATGCAGATGTTCTAGTAAGAGATATTACTTTTTCTTGCAAGCTTGGCCAGAACCAATCAGGTGCTCTGATATATCAGTTACTGCAAGGGATTAGTAAAGAAGGATCAGTGACAGAAGGTGGGGGAGCACACTGCCAGGCAGAGTGGATCTTCATCACATTTGATAGCATAGAGAGGAAATCAGTGGATAAAGTTGGCTTGAGAGGGAGACTGAGATTAGTACTTAATAATTGTAAATAGTTTTGCCTACAGTAGGCTTAAAATATGAACCTACTTCTGCAATAAAGCAGACTGTTGCTATAGGACTTGGATCTTGCTTTTTACAGATTTGGAAAACAACATATAGTGACAAGTGAAGAAAATAAAAGATTTGAAAAGAGCAAGGGAATTCCTGCTTTGTCAGGGTTTAGGATCAGGGCAGTCTGCTAGACATATAACAGATGCTCTTTGTTAACCCCTCTTCCGCCCCAAAGGGGAAGAGAAAGGGAATAAGGGAGACAGTCTTTTCAATTGGAAAAGAAAAATAGAACAGCTCTAATGAAAATAATAATAATAACATGGAATATATACAAAACCAGTGCCAAACCCAACGCCTCTCTGATGGCAGTTGGATCACCATCACCACTCATGTTGTGGAGCAGTCACTGGGAATGTCCCAGGATGGACTCAGCGGCCATTGTCCCAGCTGGCCATTGTAGAAGAGAAAAAGAGAGCTTGACCATCATGATCCTTCATCTTTATACCGAATATGATGTATATGGGATGGAATACCTTGTTGGTCAGTTCAGGGTCACCTGTCCTCTCCTCTCCTCCCTACAGATGCGGCCTTTTACTGTCTGCACCCCCCAATTTGGTACACAAGGTACAGCAATGACCTTGGTCTGCATACCAGTCTTCGGTAGTAACTCTAAACATCAAATGTTATCACTGCTAGAAGAAGACAGTCTGTAAAAACATGCTGTTAACTTCAGAAAATGCAGTTAGAAGAAATGAGCTAAAAAGTAAATTCACCAAACATAATTATTCTGTTCTAACTCAAAGCAGGACATGCTTCTACAAAGGAGTTCTCTTGTCAGGTTAGGCAAATGATCCATTTTTAAAATCAAAACTTTCTAGGGAGGTTCTCTAACTATATATTTGATCTTTCTGGGTTTCATGTGTTCCTCATTCATGAAAATAAAGTTGAGGGGATCTGCCATTTGAACATATCTGGCACTAAAGCATAATCAAAAAGAGTAACATTCACAATGCACGTGCATGAAGCAGGATGTCAAATAGGTCTGCCCCTCAGTTCCTCTGAATAAAGAGAGTATTCTAAAGGGGAATTAATTTCTTCAAACTACTTATATACTGTAGAAAATAAGTAAACCTGTCTGCTGAATGTGTTGAATAATCATGCATCATCCATTTTCAACACTACAGAGAAACCAATATAGTTGATAGCTGATAAGAAGTATCATCTCTCCTGTACATGGTGACAAAAAGCTTTCTCAGATTTACAGCTCATCATACAATTCTACATGGAATGTGTATATAAAAGTCATATTAAAGACTGTATAGGCAATCTTATTTATGGATCATGTCAGATTGTGCATTATGGACTTTTCAGTTTCCATTACTGCTATGCCTAATTTTACAAGAAAAGTTTTTGGTTTGTTTTTAGGAGTTGCTGGATAACTTTGTTTTGCTTTGTTTTGTAATTCCCACTGGGAAAAAAAAGATAGAGCCTGTCTCATAGGCCAATATTTAGTGCTGCTGAACATTACATTACGTACAGGACCTAGCAACAATTCTGTGTGTTTCCATGTCCAAGTCCTTAAACATACAGCTTTCTCTTTCTTCTGCTGCATGAAAATAATAGAAATATGCTTGGGCTTTCAGATAGAAAGGTGAAAAAACCACATGCTTTATTAATGCAATAATAGCCAATCCCAAGTACAAGAGACAATGAAAAATTCTTTAAATGTCTATTTGTTGTTCACATGTGGAACATTCCGAAGTATGTTAATAGCAGTTCAGTAGCCACTACCTGGCTGTGTATAAGTAATAGCTCTTGAAAGCTGAGCACCTGTCATTCAAACAGGAGATTATGCTTTTCTGTAAATTGATCTTTTAACCACTGGTCTTTACAAATCTAAAAGTACATTATACCCAACTGAGTGTTAACAAGAAATAAAATGTAAAATCAACAGTAGATAAGGACTAATCCTGTTTACATGCCACTCTAAGATTCTGTATTTCTCAATATGACTAATAGAAAATATAACAGTACTTATGTGACCTCTCACCTCTGAAAAATATTCTGTGGTAGGCATTTTCCCAATGATTGCATGGTATCAGCTGGGAAAGGAGAATTCCGGGGCTGTATTCCAGTAAATACTGATCTATGTTCTATCTGTAAATGATTACTTTTGTTAGTGTGCTCAATATTCTCCAAGCTCGACTGAGTTTCAAGACAGAGACAGGAATAATGCTCCAGCTCCCACTCATAGAAGTGCCAGCCCTTTTTCAGAGTCCACTACCTGAATATGGACAACATCTTTCTCTCTCCATCAAAGCCTCCATAAAAGTATTCAGAACTTGAAAAGAAGCTGGAGGAAGGAAGGAGTATGAGGGAGAAGATATATGGAAACAGAGAAGAAAAACACAAAATTAACTGGAATAAAATTATTAATGAATATTTTTTCTTAATTGTTAAATACCTCTTCTAAATCCTGAGAAATGAGAACTGTAATGGCCCTTCCAGAAAAAGACTGAAGGAATTTTATCTGAAAGAGAATAAGCTGGGGGTGGGTAAGAGGTTGGGAGGAGACAATTGACCCAAACTGACCAAATGGAAATTTCATATCATAAGATGTCATGCTCAGCAAGAAAAGCTCAGAGAAAGAAGAGGGAAGGAGGGACATTCACGATTGTGGTGTTTATCTTCCCAAGAAACTGTTACACATGCTGAGACCCTGCTCTCTGGGAAGTGGTTGGAAATCTGCCTGCCAATGATAATTTTGTAAATAATATCTTTTTTAACGATATAAATTAAAATGTTTACATAGAAGATAGTATTGTTCACAGAAGTTACTCATCTTCAGACAGCAAAGAAAAAAAATAATTCTAATTGAGACTCAAACCATGAAAGAATTATTCCAACCTATTTATTCCATTCAAAAAGGAAAACTGAGATACTGAACTCACTGAGGGACCCTTTAAAGAACACATCCCATTGATCAAGATGTTTAAATAACTATTAAAATCTGAGACCTACCAAACAGTTTTTCATCAATGGTAACTACAAAAATTTTTGTCTTTGGATTATATTCTAGCTAGCTACTGGTAAAATCTCAGCTGGACTCTCTTTAGGCATGGGGAGGCAAATATGTAATGCATTATGTATAGATTTCCTACTTTCTCTCTAATAAGAACAGAAAGTGTGGAACTGCTAATATTCATATATAAAAAAAATCCCTCACCCATTTTATAAACTTTTGCTTCTTGTTTGTTATACTGGAAAAGCTTTCTATCACCTATGTATGTGAGAAAAATGCATTGCTAAAAGCTTAGGAACTAGAAACAAATACACAATAACTTGTCCTACAGAAGTCATGTGCTCCCTAGCAACAAAACCTGCCATAGTCAGTAGATCTCACACTGCATTATCTGGCTTTTATATTTATGGTAAATATATACAGGATTACATCTTTAGTACTGCAACAAGATAAATCATAATGAATCTGCCACTACGGTAAAAATGTAAAAATCAAAAACCTTCCTTACTCTATCTCTGTCACTTATGTCTTCAACAATTATAAACATTACCCAGATTTGGTCAATGTCTCAAAGTCCAGATGGAGAGCAGTGACAAGTGGTGTCCCTCAGGAGTCTATACTGGGACCTGTATTGTTTAATATTTTTATCAGTGACATGGACAGCGGGATTGAGTGCACCATCAGCAAGTCTGCAGATGACACCAAGCTGAGTGGTGTTGTCGATACACCAGAAGGACGGGATGTCATCCAGAAGGACCTGGACAAGCTGGAGAGGTGGGCCCAGGTGAACCTCAGGAGGTTCAACAAGAGCCAGTGCAGGGTCCTGCACCTGGGCCGGAACAATCCCCACTATCAATACAGGCTGGGGGAAGAGGTGATACAGAGCAGCCCTGCAGAAAAGGACTTAGGGGTGCTGATAGACAAGAAGCTGGACATGAGCAGCCAGTGTGTGCTTGCAGCCCAGAAGGCCAATCACATACTGGGCTGCATTAAAAGCAGTGTGGGCAGCAGATCAAGAGAGGTGATTCTACTGCTCTACTCTGCTCTGGTCACACCTCACCTGGAATACTGCATCCAGCTCTGGAGCCCTCAGCACGGGAAGGACATGGACCTGATGGAGCAGGTCCAGA
>JAAGNO010022362.1:21168-43175 GCA_033439905.1 Ceryle rudis
GTGGGTGCAACTTTTGATGTTAATGTTTATGTATCTTTTGTAAAAGTATTGTAAAATGTACTAACATTAGTGATTGTTGGGCAGGCTGTCGAGTTTAAGTCCCCGCTCTTTGGGATGCCAATAAGTAATTGGACTGACTTGAACCCATATGCATTACATTATATATATTACCTCATATATTTATCAGCACAATGGAACAGATAATTTACCAAATCATGACGGAGAACTCCTCTGTCCCTTCCCTAAAAGGTGTAGTTCTCCAGAACAGAATGTCTCTGGACATAATAACAGCTAATATTGAAGGAGTATGTACCTTGGCAAATACGAGTTGCTGTACTTACGTAGATGGGTCACGTCAAATAGAAACAGATATCCAGAAAATTTGAACGTGTTTGGGAAAAGTTTTAGACCAAGTAGCTGAAGATGGGACTACATAGGGATCCCAAGAGCTTTGCAGGAAATTAACCTCATGGCGGCCAAATTTTGCCTGGATCAAACAGCTGTTCATTTTAATAATAATAACTGTAATTGCTCTAGGATTTGTAGTTTGTATTTTGTTTAAGTGTTTTGTGTGTTGCACCAAGGGAGCCGTGGACTATTATGGACGGCGAAAGAAGCATCAATTAAGGCAGAGGGTAGAAAGTGGTATTCTCAAGAATATAATATAGCAAAAGAATTTGCAAAAGGAAGAAGAAAAGGGGAGAATCAAGACATAAATGTGTTGTAGTCTTTTAATTTTGCAGCTGTAGCTTCTTTTGTATAGATAGGAGGAGCTAACCCTGATAGACTGTTTTGAGTAACTTTGGTTTGTATAGATAAAAGGGACTAACTATGAGCTACACGGGAACAAAGAGGAGCCTCCAGAGATAAGCTAGATCATGCTAGCTCAGCACAACCTTGCATTCTGAGACAAAGGTAAAAATATACTGCAAGGAAGACTGGGGGCCTTCCTCCAGAAGACCCCAGCCCACAACCACCAGACAGCATTGCGTAGGCGTCCAATGAGTTCCCAGAAATAATTATAACAACCACAATTATTCCTGGAATTAATTGTTCAATGAATGTTTCTCATTATAAATAATTGCTTGCTTTCAAATATGGCGCGCAAGTTAGGAGGAGTGATCCCCCTTGCACCCAGAGCCGTAATAAACATACCTACTTTATAACCTATCTTTTGTTGTAGAGTTTGATTCCACACATCAAAACTTAGTAAATCAGGTTTATCACCAGGAACCACTGGAGACTTCCTTATGAGCACTGCCAACAGGAAGAAGATGTTATCTTAAAGAACAAATGTCAGGAGACAAAACACCTCAGTTTCAGAAACTGTTGCTGTGTCACTGACTTAATCAACAGTCTTAAGTTCAACAAATTTGGTCTCAAGGGTCAACATGAGAATCAAATTCAGGAACAGAAGACTTACTTCTGTCATCTTCATATTAAAACCACAGAGAGGATGTTTAGAGTGTCTGAGCTCATATAATGTGATGCTTTTATGCCTCTGATAGATTGTAGGTCTACATCACTGAGGGATAAAGAGGTGGAAATTATTTTAAAAACTATGGGCACCAGTGCTCATTCTAGTTCTAGGGAGAGAAACTGCTTCATGATTATCTTCATGGTAATCTTCATTAAACATTAGCAAGTGCCTTGATGGACTTTCACTACACATAATATCTCAGGAGAACATACATCTGGTTTATGGAATTAGTACAGAACTATTTGACTTAATTCTAAAGGAAATGTGAAGGAAATTTCTATAGGCAATTTAAATCAGCTGAGAATTTGAACCTGGGCATATTAATGACATCATTCCAAAACAGAGTGCAATTCTGAAGCAAACTAAGCACACTGTAATCTTTTTCAGTTTTCAATACTGAGAATTGTAACACAGTATTTGATTTAGGGAAGTATAACCTGGTATAAATCTGGAAGAATACTGAGGAATACTGCACTGAGACAGATCTGCAGGGCAGCATTTGTCCTCATGTCCCCTTTTCTCTTACAATATAAGTAGGGTGTTTTTCATCCCAATAAAGAGTAGGAATAGCTTTACTTCACGTCTCAAAAATTATAGGACAAAATTGTCTCAAGAGAAGCAACACAGTATTTTATCTGGAAAGAGAGGAAAGGGTGCTCAGACTGAGCCACTCCTGTTACGTACAGTTTTGTACCAACATCAGCAGTTCACATCCCTGAAATCTGTTTATCCCACGAATTTGCACTTGATTTTTAAAGACAAATACTGCAGTTAGGATAAAAAAGCTTTTGTATTTTAAGGTACCTTGACAGCTCCGTGTTCAGGAGGTGCCAGGCTGCTTATGGAAACCTTTTGCTGGTCTGAAGTTTTAGAAGTGTTTCCTTGCTATATTTATTGTTTGATGAAGAAAATAACATTAGATCATTCCAATAGATGCTAATTGTAGTGTGCTTTCCAGGTCTTCCATTTTTCCACTGATATTTCAGCAGTTGCAGTTCTACAGATTTTAACTCTCACTCATCTCCCAGTACTACCAATTATTTCTAGTTATTTTTCTAGAATCTTTTCAGCCTATGTTAAGATTAAAATCATGGAAGAGGAAAGGCTGTGTATTGAATGAAATACCTTCCTCCAAGAGGTCTGTGAGCTCTCAGAAAAGCTGTTACTTCTGATGGTTAGACTGTCACCCCCAGTGATGAATAGAGGAGAAATAATGGAAGGAAAGAATAAGAAAGAGAAATAATGTAAAGTGGATGCATTTTCATATAATAGACTGTTGCCTACCCCACCTCTTGTGTTTGTGGACAGATGTAAACTCCTGTTCTAACATACAGAGATGCTCAGCTAATGCAAATAAGTAATTAATTACCAAGAAGAAGATTGACTGTGATGACATTTTTAATACCAGTGGTGAAATTAACTTGGTATATATTAGTGTAGTGTTTCTCAGGAATTAAGAGCATAACAAGTAAGAAAGAGAGAAAAGAGAAACACCATTCTGTCAACAGTGACTTACACGAGTGTGTCAGAAATCTAGGTCTGAATAAACTTAAAGAAAACCTTCGCCCCAAATAACACAGCAGTTGCATACGTACAATGAAGTAGAAAAATAGAGCTAAAAAAAAAAAAGGCAAACAACCAACCAAACCAACGAAACAACCAAAAAACAAGTGGAAGAGCTGGGTGAAATAAAAATTGAAAAAGTTATGTTGTTAAGCAGTTTGATGAAAATTCAAGAGAACAACAAAACCTCAAGTTTCTACTCAGAACTCATGGGTTTTCTTCTTAAGTAATTGTGTTGGGTTTGGATAGGGCTGTTTCTGATTTGTATGACTGTAACTTAATCAAACTCTGAGTTCAGAAGGTTTTTATCTGGATGTCCTTTATAACCATAATTTCTAAAGCTCAGTTAATAAGGAAAAAATTTATCTTTCATCCCTTTTTTTTCATTTTTTCCAGGTACACCAAATGATTACGCCTAAGTGACATGACTCCTGTGAAATAGCTGAACTAATATTGGTGTGCAACATAAAATAAATATAGGTAAAGGGAAAATCACATTCATCATATTTGTCTTGAACAGTAGATTAAATAAATGGCTTTACTGCAATGTATATAAACTGTGATATCTAAGCATGCAAAAGAAAATTACTGTTTGTGTATACAAAACATTGTGAAATTACACATTTTACAAGCCATAGACAGTAATTACATGAATAACTTATTTATCTTTCCAGTTATATAAAAGTTTAATAGAATAGGGTCTAAGGAAAAAAAAAAGTTAAAATTCAAATGCTAAATTCAGCTTTGTCCTCATCACTCCAGATTGTACAGTTCCCCAGATGAATTCCCTTTCAGCAGCACATTAACTAACTCATCATCCTGTGTATTTTGCAAAAGAATTCTACACACACAAACTAAACATTTATGCACCTGCCATGCATCATGAGTCATTTAAGTAAAATAAATTGGCTGTTATTTTTATCATTGTCCTTAATTCACAAAATCTCACTGAAGTTTCATGACATAGAGAACAGAGGAAGACTCCAGTAGAAAAGGCAGGTAATTTACATATATATTTTCAGTGATTCTTTTATAATCTGTGCAATATAATTATCAGTGAACAGCTATAGATAATTTCCCCATCATTTTCTTCCTCCTACATCATGCATTATAATTGCTTTCATCCTCTTTATCATGTGTGCTGTTGTCTTCCTGCTCCTCCATCCTGTATGGAAAAAGAAAAAAATATATTAAATCAAGTGGTGGTTAAAGGATTCTACTGAAAAAAAAAGAAGAAAAAAAGAAAAATTTCAAGTGTGAACTCAAAGCTCCTCTCATGCACCTCTTGGTAAGAAGACAAAATAATACCTATAGAATCAAATCCTGCTTTTTAGCTCCTCCTGTTGTCCTTCTGCTGTACCCAGTTAGCTTCCAAGCTCCTGATTGCTCAGGAAGAAAGCTGGTTTTGTGCATTGTATTAGGGTCATTTAGAGAACATCCCATATCGGGCATGTTGGCTGGAAGTCTTTATACCTGCAGTACATGAACAGAATTTGCATTACTATAAAGGAAGTGAAGTTTTACTACTGTTAACTGAGATTTACCTGTAGGACTTTTGTCAAATGCCATTATCAAAATTATATTGATAAAAAGAGGAGTATATCAAACCTCTGTTAACTGTTATGCAAGTATTATAAAAATCTTGGATCAAAGAGAAAATAAATAGTGATGGGGTGCTTTGACCTTGGCTGCAGGCCAGGTTCCTACCAAGCCATTCTATCACTACCCCCTCCCTCAGCTGCACCAATGAGAAGAAAATAAGATGAATCTCTTAGGTTAAGACAAAGGCAGTTTAATGTTTAATGGCAGAATTTTGGAAAAAAAGCCTTGGTGCTGCACGAGCCCTGCTCAGCGGTAGCCACAACACAGGCATGTTATCAGCACCTTTCTAGCTCTCAATACAAAGCACAACAGTGTGAGGGCTGCTGTGGGGAAAATTAACTCCAGCTCAGTCAGACCCAATACAAGTGAAAAACTGCTCATCTTACAGGCAAACAGGAAACAAGCAAGGCTTCAATTCAAGAATAATAAATGATATGTAGATAGGTAAGAAGAGTTTCATCAAGTTGCAGGTCCAGGAAAAGGTCACATGATTCTACAGTATTCAAAAACATTCTGTTCCCTAAAATTGCTGGCATTTTACACCTCTGGTGAAGATGACCACCTTCTGTTAAGAAGAAACATGGAATAATGCAGTACTAATGAAAATAATTCCATGCTTTGCTAGGATGTTTGCATGTTAACTGTAATGAAACTTTTGACAAAATTCTACCACTCTACTTAGGAGCCAGATGGAAAACCAGCAGCTGTTTGCAATGTCTTTATGGGGTTATACGTTTTTTGCTGATCAAGGCAATGAGGTCTGATGTTATTCATACCAACTTATACACAGTCGCCACCTGAAGAGGAGATTAAATAAGGAGATAATGACCTGTGAGTTCAAGTTTGCCAGCATCATTGACCTCTCCAAACAAAAAGGTCACCAGTAATGCTGTGATAAATGCTGGGCTAGCTTGCTTCTCTCTACTTCCTGGAAAAAAACTTTACAGAAAAATAGGCAATGGAGTTGCTAGTGGAGCTACTCCAAAAACTTCCTGCAGATCAGTTCAGCTTAATGATGTCTGAAGCTGAATAGGTGCAAGAAAGTTTTTATTAACTGAATGAAAATCTTTATATAATGATATATGACATGACCAGAGTTTCTCATCCTGTCAGCCCTGAAGACCTCTTGAGGCCTGCATAGGACTTTGGCTGTACATACAGATCTTGGAATACTGTTTGCTTATCTTCTGGTGGTATGGTGCAGAGGATCCTCAGTCTAAAAAGGTTGAAAGATTCTCTGATTATCAAAAATTTCAATAAGAAAAGCTATGCTCTCACACAGTGCTCATGTATTGATAGACTTCCATAATGCTTTCAGTGACAAAGAAAGATAAAAACACCTTTATTCAACTTTGCCTGGATGGCAGATGTTCTGTGCTGTTATAAATCTTCTATTCTGTATTCTGGACACTACTGATAATTGCAAGTTGGTGGTAAGAACTCTTGTATATATCCAGCACATTTCTGTCTGTTTTGTTCAAGCTGCCCAGTGGTTAAGTTTGACCACTATCAAAAGAAAAACAAAAATCTGTTCCAGCCTTCTTCCTTCTAAAAGAGATGTCAAGGCTTTAAAGTACACTAAAACAATAAAATAATTCTGCTACTTCAGCAGTCTGCTCTCTAAGTAACCATAGAATCATAGAATCATAGCTCCTTTTTTTTTCCTGTAATATACATGGCATATTCAGATTGCTTGTAGTGTGGGATGGTATTATAACTCTGTTAATGCCCTACAGGGACGGCCTGTTTAATTCACTCATGGTCTTACCATATATGAATGCAGTGATCTCAAATTCATACTTAGAAAACTCTTGTCACAGCACAATGTCTTTCCTATACTTTGTTTATACAACAGACAAATTTACTGATGTCACAGACAACTGCAAATTCACCACAGCACAAGCATGGAATCATAGAATCATAGAATCATTGTGGTTGGAAAGGACCTCTGGGATCGTCAAGTCTAACCTTCATCCTAACATCTCTCTATCCATTAGACCATAGCCTCAAGTGCTACGTCCACTCATTTTTTAAACACCTCCAGGCACGATGACTCCACTGCTTCTCTGGGCAGCCTGTTCCAGTGCCTAACCACTCTCTCAGTGAAGAATTTCTTCCTAAATATCTAATCTAAACCTCATCATGAATATATTCACACAGCTAGCTAAAGAGCAAAGCTCTGTTTTTTTTCCTTGGCCAGGTTCCCAGGCTGAGAAGATTATATCACTGGTAAGGAAACACACAAAGATGTCACAAAAGAAATGGCCATAGAGATATGCAGGAAGAACAAACAAAAACGACTTTTTAAAAACTGTCTAGTGTGACTATGTCTTCCAAAGTTTTAAAAGGTCCATTTCAGCTCAGTTTAACACTGGTTTCTACAGAAAAAGTTATGTTGTTTGAAATGATGAAGAGAGAGTTAAAAGACATCCAGTGAAACAACAATTTGCATAGTTGACTTTCTTATTATGACTGAGAAGAAATTTTGTTTGGTTTGGGTAAGGAATTTTCATAAATGCGTACTCTCTCCTCTTTCTGTGTCATATACACAGAAAAATTATCAAGCTGTCCATTATAGGCATTCCTTACTTTAGAACCGTATTCAAGGCCTGCTCTTCACAAGATATATTATTTTTACTACTGAAAGTTATTCAGATAGGAAAAAGTGCATCCCAAAAAGAGATGTGATGGTAAATCTTATTCTTGTACTGAACAATTAAACACTGACCAAATTTTCTGCAATCATTGATGATGTTGGAATCTTTACTTCATTATCTGTGCACCTGAGACTCAAGGAATATATGGTAAGACTGGGGAAAAGCAGTCAAGTGAAGTGACTATTGATGTGAGCCAGTGTAGCACATTTTGGTCTGTTATCAAATAACATATTCAAAGATGACATTGAAGTTTACATTACCTGATGCTTCTGGGTTGGTCCTTGGTTTGCACAAAAGAAGGACTAACAGGTTTCTGTCTTCCAAGGCTTTTCATGAAAATAAAACAGTGCTGGGAAGCCAGTCATACAAGTTTCCCAAGTTTAGTCATTATTTTCATGAGTGATAAAATGGTGAGTCGGTTTTGCTGTACAGACTATTGGTTGTGACATAGAAGCCATGGCATTTGCCTGTACCTCTGTTTTCCTGGGTTTAACTAGAATTGTGCTGTATAAAGCAACTTTAAATGTACACACAAATGGACTATTTAAGAGGTCAGTATTATTATTAGTGAGATGCCTAGTGTGTGGAAGGAATTTAATCTCAAAGGGCTATGGGCATGAAGTAGCTGGAAACAATTTAATGTCTGGATTAATGATATTGTCAGGGGTCAGACTATACCCTGAAGTAGGACTTCATTAGATCTTTGTCTCAGAAAGATGACTGAACAGCAGCAGGTAAACACACTCTTATAGCTGGAACATCCACCATATAAGAGTGTGGTTTAGGCATTCCAAACAGTTTCTCTGGAAATTTAAGAAAAATCCTTGCCTGAAAGTTATCAAGAAGAAAAGGAAATATGACATACTCCATAATGAAAGTAAAATAAATTAAAATAAACCTTATAACCTGGACCTGAATGAGGCAGATACTATCCCAGCAATGAGTTAAAATGGGTACCTGGAGGAAGAATGAAAAATTTGTTTTATTTAGAGAAAACGCTTCTAAACCATAAACTTTTATTAATCTATTTTGGCTTTCAGCTCTGCATGCTTAAAGTAGAAATGCCTGTATGATCTTTCCAAAAACAACCCTCAGCACAAACTTCTCATTGTTTCCAGTTGCCACCCCCAGTGAAGAGGGGTACAGAGGAGTGTAGACTGCATTTTATGGCTTTTGCTGGTCAGGCCCAAGGTGTTTCCTTTAGTTTATGTGAACAAAATGATTCTGAGTCAAGGTTATATTGGCTTTAAAACTGTTGCAAACATTTCCCAGCTGCTGGAACACATCAAATCAGCAGTTGGAGAAGAAGCTGGATTATACATTTTCTCTGGATAATATTTTGAGTGAGTTCTGCCTTCTCCAGGAAACTGCATCGTCACAGCAAGTGCCATTTTCCCTCCTGCAAACTACTTCAGTGCTCACTTTACATTTACACTTCTTTGGTCCCAGAACACCTACAAATGAATCTTTATAGCTAGTGCAGCCATATACTATTGTTGCATTTTATTTTCAATTTCTAAAAAAAAAAAAAAAAAGGGCAAAATAAAAGAAAACCAAAACAAACCAACAGACTAGAACTGCTAATAGTGAATGTTGAGATAATGTAACAAAATACAAAATATCTAAACCTAATGGCAAGACAGAGTGAGAGAACAGATGTGATTATATAAAGAGATTTCATCTTAATATTAGCAAAGATCTAGTGTTTACTTTGACATTTCTTTTGTGCTAGTAACCTTTACACTGAAAAGCACCTTTTAGATAAATGTACTATACAAAAAATACCATATCATTCTTCTTTCTTTAAAATGAGAAAATTAAAATGTTGCCTTCAGTACCACTTCATGTGTGAAATAACAACGTTAATTTTACTAACAAGTTAATTTACTAGTGAAATCATATGTTTTGTCTCATTCATTCTTTTCAATTTCGTCGAAAGTCCATGGTGAGAAAAGAGTGGAAAGGGTTTTTATAGAACATAACAAGGAAATTTAAACACATATATAAATAGCATATATACATTATAAATACAATTATTAATATATATTCTAATCATACATCATAATGCTACTTTCGAGAGTGTTCATTTGTAAGCACATTTTCTTAACTGTTTAGGAAAGGCATAAATAAAACTTTTTTTACATTTTAAAGGACCTCTTATAATAAGGAAAAAGAGATTTAGGATTCATAAAGTAACATAACATCCAGGAATATCTTCCCTTTTATTTTTTTACCTTTATCCTCATTTTCTTTTTAATATTAAATCTTTGTGTACAAGCATCTTTCACCTCCTGTGCAATGCTGAGTGTTACATAAAGGATAATAAAGCTTTAAACAGCTTAGTTTATGAAAGATTTCTACAATCTTACCTCCATATCACTGCTACAGAGTTAGACATTGTGATGTTATGGGGTACTGTCAGGTCTGTCAGCATACCATTATAAAAGTGAAAAAATCAGTTTAGGCTTATATGGCATTTTCCACAAAGTATATTTGAAGTTCATAATGCCAGGATAGGCAATAGAGAAAAGACCTATATGAAGCTTCTTTTCTGAAGGGTTCTGTGCTCTAAACACAAACATACTTTTCTAATCCATCTGTATTTATGAATTTAATGAAATATCTATTTTACCACTGTGAAGTTCAAATATTTCTTACTGGGAGAAAAAGAGGCAACTGTAGAATATTTCAGTTTGATTGAACCTGTGATCTTCAAATCAAGGATCCTGCCCGATCTGTCAGAGTTTTTCTTATGTCTTACCATAGAAAACTCTTATATTTCACACAACAGAAAATGGGTATTCCCCTGTTCCACCTACCTAAGTAAGAATCTTGATATGTTCTACTCTTTTTCTCCTGGTAGTCCTTTTCAGATGATAATGAACACTGACATATAAAAGGTTTAATGTTAAGTCTGCAACCTCTATTAAAACCCAACTTTCACCTCTTCTTTTTCTTCTCTAAGTAATTTAAGCTTTCATTATACACCTCCTACTTCCCCTTCCTCTCCTGTCTATTTGCTTTGGTTTCTAGAAGCCTACTAGTGAAATGAGCTTTTCTTTTGAATGGCTCACCTGGATTTCCCTCCCACCCTGCCTTCATTAACCTTCCAACCATTATATTAGGTTGTCATATCACATAGGCACATGGAGAAAAATGTGTTTCTTAATTACCTCTGTTAAAAATAAGAAAGGAAAAAAAACCCAAACCCACAACAAAACCCTAAATAATTTCTCTGATTTTAAAAATAGCTATAAAGTTTTTTGGTTTTCTTCACACAAATTGCTAACATTGACCTTCAATTTAAAATTATGCACTTTTTAGGTTATGAGAAAGGAAGAATGAGAAAGAATGAAAGCTTCAAGTAATATTTTTTTTTAATATTGTCCAAGCATATGAAAAGTTTATTAAAGTGCCTGTTTTATCTACAGACAAATAAGTTTCCTAGAAAGTCAACAAAATAATACATAGAAAAAAAAAATGAATGAAGTAATAAAATCACTCAAATCCACATACCATTCACAATTGCTGCACACATACAAGTCAGGTTTCCCGCCCCAAAAGTTATAATTCTTACTGTTGGTTCCAGGACAGGAAATTTTTTATGATCAGGCTATACTGCACATCCTTCCATATCCCTTATCTCCCTCCAAAACAGGCATTACATTAATACATTCTAATATATTAAAATAAAACCCCAACAGTTATTTGTTTCACATGTCATAAAAAAAGATCCTGCCCTGGCTTCCCATTTACTTATAAACAGGAGCAATAGGATGAATGATTATGAAATGCAAGATGATAAGTCTTAGTGTATTCATTTAATTGTAACTATTAATAAAAGCATAATTGCATGAATGTGATGGTGGTCTTGAGGTGAAGAGAGAACTGTGTATTGCTGTGAAAATCAAATGAGCAGAATACTTGCCTCATTTTATTTTGCTCAGTATCAATTGTAATATTTAGGTCACTAGAGATTTGTGTATGAAAGGTGCATTAGGGCCCCCATTGCATTTCATGGCCATTTTATGGATTGTAGATATGAACTACTGAATTGTACATGGCATGTTCTTGTTGCTGGATGTCCTGGAAGATCAGAAAGACAGTACTGCTTCAACATACCCCGAGAACTGTGAGGAGCAGTTGGAACTTCCTATATTTTGTAGACCTATGATTTTGCAACAAAACAATCTCATTTTGCTCGGACATTGCTTGCTTTATCTGAAAAGCAAAAACAACAACAACAAAAAAGGGGGAAAAAAAAGCAGTTTTACAGCAGATGTAGTTTACCAGGATATGCAATACTGGGAATGCTTGCCAGCAGACACATTCTGCATGGATGCTTTTGGCATGATCTCTAACACAGATGGTGTTTGCTCAGCAACACAGCCAGAGTATTCTACCTGAATCTACATGGAGGGTTCAGAAGCAACCAAGTGGTTAAAGTTAAGTCTAGAAATACCTATCTCTTCTGTTAAAATTCTTCCAAGCCTATAGCTTTTTCTTATAATTTTAAATAAACAAACTGGTAGGCTAGTCCAAATAATGGGTTTCAACTAAACGGAAGGCAGAGAGAGAAACAAGAACTGGGCTAGAGAGATTCAACAGCTCTCAGAAACAATTGTAAATATCCACTCTAATTTCACTTAAAGTTTTTGTCCTTTTTTAGAAAAAAAAAATAATTTAGGAAACAGAAACAAAGATGGAAGTATAAGTTTCATTATGCCTATACAGTAAAGAAGTTTCAGATATGAAATTATAAAATACATTTTAGATGAAAATAATTTCTGTCTTAGAGACATCCAAAAGTTTGGTGCAAATTTTTTGATGTGTATTACGACTATTTATTAAAAATAAGATCTTTGTGTGTTCTGTTTTGATTTGGCATGTTTTTTGCCATCACCAAAGCATCCATCTGACTTTCAAGCATTACTGCATTTCTTAAGAGCAATTATTCATTTAGGAACACAGAGACTTGTATCCATGTGTAAATGGAATAGAACAACTTCCTGTGGACACTATTTTAAAAGAGATTTATCTTTTTTTTTTTTTTTCCCCAGAACAATTCTTCTGCTCATGACAAGGCCTTTATAATAAAGTTGCTATGCCATTCAACATTTCCCCTTATTGTCAAGTTTAATATATGATGGGGAGTCAAATCAAATGTTTCTAAGGAAAAGATTCGATCATATTTTGGAACTGAGGTAGGCAGAATTGAAATACTCTGAAAGTCATAGCCATTGATCTGGATGTGCTGGTGAAGCAAGAATATTGCCATGTCCTTATCATCCTAAATACCTAATGACATATATATACACACACCATTTGTTAAATTTTGCCTTCTTGCACATTTCACCACCTCTTCCAAAACTCATTTCTCTTTTTCTTTAGTTTCTCAACAAGAGTAAAAACAACAGAGATTTTTTGTCTTCTATATGTCCTCATTTGTACTCCACATTTGCAATTAACCCTAATTTATATCCTAAATTCTGTTGAGGAATTTTCAGTAGTACAGGAATTTTAGTTAAATATTTTACTATTTTTCAATTTAATATCAGAAGGAGAAAGGTAAAAAGGTCTTTCTTGTGGTGCTTCAGCAAATCTGTTTCTAATCTAATTTCCAAATCTATTTTTTTTAAGAAATGTTTATTTGAATTTTAAAACAATATTCAGGATAGAAATTAATTAAATTAAGATGATTCTAAATTCTAAAAATCTATTCCTTGAAACAGTAAAGGATTCCTTTTTCACTCAGAAACCTGTAATGTAAAGACACTCAGTTAACAGAAACATAAATCAACAGTTGAATAAATAGGGATTTTTACCATGTTTATCCTCTTGATTTTTTACCAGTGCTGTCAACAGAACAGGACTTAACCTGAGGAGTTGAGTGTGACAAAACCAGTACCCTTCTATCCCTATATCAATACAGAGAGTTTGGTAGATTTGTTAGAATTTCTTTTAGCTACTGAGAAAAAAAAAAATGTAAACAATCTCTTCTAGTATAAGCAAATGGTCTGTCTACAAGGAGCTTGGATGACAAAAACCTTGTTACTGAAGGCCAAATAGTTCTGCTAGAACACACAAACAGGAAGGTAGTTTTGACTGCATTTGTGGTTGTGTCTTTTCAGCCTGTTTAAGGCTGAGTTAAAGCAAGCTTGTTAGCTTCGAAGCTGATAACTTGAAACAGTCATTTTAAACACAGCCATTTAGTGTGGGAAATACATGCAGCTGAAGATGAATTCAAGAGAAGGGAAGGAAGTTGTCCTCAGATTGAAATGGAGGATTATGGCTTTGATGCTGGAAGACATAGAAGGGTATAGTACAAATGGGAACATGAGCTGTGACAAATGAAATAGTTGCCTTTATTCGGTGGCTTTCATTAAATCAGCCACTAAGTGGCAATTACTGATATTCAATAGGTACATTCAAACTTTGACAATCTTCCTCCCCTTCCAAACACAGCTTTTATATTTCTTTTGTCTTGAAACACTGATGGCTTTGTGATGTGAAGCAACTATAACTCCATACTATATAACATAGTGTGGGACAATCAAGTGCTTCATGAAAGGTTCTTTTATTTCTTGGTAATTTGAGTCATTTTTATTTATGACTTGTCCACGATTGTGTGAGAATGTATATGTTTGTGTGGAATTAGATTCAGAGGTTAACTTCTTACATTTTGAGCCCTATCTACCATTATATAAATGTGTGATTTTTTAAGATTAAACCAGTTGTCATTTTTGTTTTATTTTTCACCCCAGCCATCTACATCTGAAATACTAGGCTTTGAATGTTTGTTGTATCAATCAAAATTTCATGAGAACAAAAGAGGAAAGTTAATTTTATATCCTGTGATAGATACAGCCATGATGTTAGTAAGGTAAATTACAAATTAACAAATCTAGTCAAGTCATTCATGTTAACATACATTCTTATGTGTGACTTGAAAAAAAGAATATTTAATGTCCGAAAGACAATAATGATTTAGGAACACAGAAAAAAAACCCAAGTGGAATCCATGTATTTGTTAAAGGTCATCATGCCAAGAATCCTATTTGAATAGCTAATTTACATCTCAAATATAGTTTTACTTTTTAAACATTATTCTCCTGATTGCATACTTACTCCAAAACCTCACAAAGAAATGCATCTTGTAAGCCCATTTCACTTTTGTTTTTAGCTTGGTTTTGTATGTTATTAGTGACAGGTATCAACTCAGTAATAATATATATTTGATATACCATGTGTTAGATAATGAAATGCCATGTGTCCAAAATTGTATCAGCTCTTAATGAAGAGAATTATTCATGAACATATGACAACTTCAGATAATATTCAAAGCATTTTGAAATGCAGGTCTTTTGCAAACAAGCTCTAGATATGAGTGTTAATGGAACAGATTTATAGTGTATCTCTCCCTGAGGAATATTGATTCCTGATGGTGAGAAATCTTTGCAGGTTCTACTAAATACTTCTAATATATATATAGAATATACATATTATTATACATTTCCTATTTTCTGCAGAATATTTGGGTTATTCTATGAAACTACCATCAAAATAAACATCTATCCTTTTCTAGCTTTTGATACATATTTGGATAAAACCACACAGATTCTAGAGTTATGTACCTTTCAGAATTTAAAAACATCTTTGTTTTCTCCTGATTTTCTCAGTCTACAGGACCTGAATGATAGGTAAAAACTAATTTCAAAAGGTTTATTGCTGCAATTAAATAATGCATTAAAAGATACAGAATATATTTATTGTCAGATTTAAAAAAAAAAAAAAAATTTTTTTCATTTAGCTACCAAAAAAAAACCCCAAAAACCAAAACCAACCAACAAACAAAAAAACCCAAACCAAACATAAAAACCCCCAAACAATGAGAGCAACAGAAGAGCATTTCAAAAATGGATGTATTGTGAACTAATAATTAATTTCTGCAGGTAGTTCTAATGATAGGTCTGCTGGCTACTATAGAGCTAGATGAGTGGAGGAAAAGAATAGGAAAATAATTCATTAACAGGACCATACCTCTATCCTCATTAATGCCCAAATTCACATATTTTCACATAGCTTGAGCTTTAGCTGAGGTCCATAAGGACCATGACCACCATTTTCTTATGGAAAATAAAAAGATATCCAGAAAGTCCTCCCAACACAGAATATTTGCAAGGTGTCACATCTTCTGCTTTTTCATTCACTATAAAACTGACAAGATTTCAACAGTCTTCAGTCTTTAAACATCTTTTCAAGGAAAAAATCCATTGATTTTCTAATGAAACTTCTTACTGGAACAGTGTGAGTTTGTGTTTCTGTGAAACTCAAGCCCAACTACAGAACAACATTCCTGACATTTCTATACTACATTTCAGGGTCCTGGTTTTGATTTTTTTTGGGGAGCAGCCAAAGTCCAACTATTCCTCAACATGCAACCTGAGATTTGGAACACACTGTGAGCTCTCTCACCACTTGCTTTCAAGGCTGGCAGGTATGGCAGTGTGTAAGCATGAAGTTTCAGTGGCTCACTGGACAGTATCATTACATTACTTAACCTGCATGGTTGGGAATGTCAGTGCTATTGAAGAGCTGGAAACCTCAGTTTAAAAGAGAGAAAGTTGTTTAGAATGCTAAACGTGTGTTAACTTGAATATTTAACTTGAATATGTTACCTTTTAAGTTTTCACTACTGCAACACATCTTTTCATTCTGCAAGTTGTTTTACTTTAATAATGGAAGCTTTAATTAACAATCTGTGTTTAAACTGGAAAAAAAAAAAAAAAGGTCTTGAATCTAAGTAAGATCCTTTTTTTTTTCCTTGTATTTTCTGGGGTTTTTTTTGCTTTAATGTAACTGACCGCCAATCCTGTAAGTCTGAGAAGACTGTACCTCTCTTAAATATTTCTGTGTTCCTCTAACAAGAATAATTCCTTCCAGTGATTGAAAGCTAATATTCTGTTTAGCTGCTACTATAACTGCTTGTGAAATGAGGTTTGATGGTGTTTATTCTCAAGCATTACACTAAACTGAAAATTCTACCACATGCAACAGTCAAAATTACTGCTATTATTAAAATGCTTCTACTATAACATTACTGACTGGTAGTGCTAATACTGTGACTACTACTATTGCTTTTAGCCCTTATTACTGTTATTATTATGACTGCTATTTTTATTATTGCTTCTATAGTAAGTATACTGCTTCTGCTATGATTACTACTGCTACTGTTAATATTAAAAATCGAATGTTCAGTTCCACTTGATCAATACTATGGTCACCAGTTTCAAAGTGCTTTAATTTCAGAAAGAGTCAGTAACATATCCATCAGGGATGGGTTTTTTTCCTATTGTAAGTACATGGTCAGATAAAACAACATTTGGATAGTGTTTATTCCTTGACTAGACAGAGAGAAACTAGATGACTAGTTTAGAATAGATTCCTTTAGATATCTCACATTAGTGGAATGAATCTTGTGTTACTGAAGAGATGTACGTGGAAGAAGATAATATGAAGTTGGGAATTTACTAGACACTCACTTCTTTCCAAGAGGATACTTCTAGTCACAGAAGGTTCTGATTTATTTATTCTGCTTTAAGATATAACACTCATAAATTCATAAAAAGAAGAAAGTGGAACTCCAAAAGGACAAAAGGTTCACTTGCATTTAATTCACAATAGCACTTGTCACTTATCACATTGTTTTGTTGTTTGAGTGCTGAATCAGAGTAATGCTAATGCTGAGAGAAAAATTTGCTATTGGCACAAGTCACTGCCATGAGGCAATGCCATATAAATTCACATCTTAGTATTCTTAATATTAGTAAAAATCACTTCCTCTTTGCTCTTGGGTTAGAAAATAGGGAAATATTTTATAATAATAATAATTTATACTATCTACACACATTCTACTTTATGTACCAGCTAGTCAATATCTTCTCTTTCCTTCATTTCTCTACAAAATCTTCTCTGTTCTGGAGAGAACTAAGCAGAAGAGAACAGATGGGAGCTGTGTTCAGGACCTGGATTTTGGTACCAGATTCAGGAAGACACCTATTGGAATTGAAGGCAGTACGGACAGAGTCCTCCTTGGATGCTCCGAGGAAGGAACTGAAAGAGGACCTGAGGCAAGCCAAGCAAAGCTGGCAAAATGGTCCGAGAGGGCACAGAGAGTGGAGAGGAGCCACAGTTCCTCTGGATCCCTCAGCTTAATACCAAATATGATGTATAGGGAATGGAATGCCTTATTGGTCAGTTTAGGATCACCTGTCCTGTCCACTCTTCCCTGCAGGTGCAACCTTTCACTTTCCTGCACACCCCCACCCCCTCCCCAGGTGCACCCTTCCACTTTCCCGCCCCCCCCCCCCCCCCCCCCCCCCCCCCCCCCCAATGTGGTACACAAAATCCAGCAGTGGCCTTGGTCTGCATAACAATGCTTGGTACTAACTCTAAACATGGGGTGTTATCACTTCTAGAAGCAGACACTGCCTGTGAAAACTTGCTGCTGCCTTCAGAAAGTGCAGTTAGTTAGAAGAACTAAGCTGAAAAGTAAAACATTGAACAGAATTAGCTCTGTTCTCACTCAAACCAGGACAAGTTTTATTACTGAATTTTCTGCCCATAGCCCAGATTCATCAAGAGAATCACTGAGGTTTTTCTAACCTTTGAATGAAAGCTAGGTACAGACTGTAATGGATCTGGGGACAATTTGTGGTTCCGTTTCAAAATCAGATCAGACTCAACTGTTCTGTCTAGATTTTGCATTTGAATTTTTGACTTTGACTGCTCTTGAAACTTAGATAGGGGAGCTAGACAGAGACAGCTAGAACACATCCTTGTGAAATGTTTTTAAGAAAGCTGGCCCAATCTCACTGAATTCTGCTTTCAGCACAAATCAAGAAAGTTCAATCTTATTTTTTAAAAATTAGCCAAATTTGCAAAATTCTTTAATGATTCATTTTAGTTTACTGCAAGTGAAATTTGCTTATCATTTCTCATTACTGCTCTGTTTTGCTTAATTATGAAAAAAATTATGTAACCTAATAGGCTAAAATGCACTTTCTTTACTGCCCTGAAGTGATAAGTTTGGATTGTATTAAATATCAAACAGACTTGCCATGTCCACACGGAGAAAAAAACTGTTTAAAGGATTCTTGTGAACCAAATCTTACCTGAGCTTGCAGTAAGGAAGCTGTTCTCAGTGCTGTGGTTTAGTAACTATCTTCTAGTCATGTTTCTATGTTCTGACAATAGTAAATAACCCCTACACTATTCTTTAAGACTCTTTTCTTCAAGAACACTGAATTCAAAGTTCCCACCCCTTTGTAGTTTCCCATGACAGACTCTCTGACCTCACCCTCCTTGCAGAGGATCCTTGGAGCCAAATGCAGCAGCTGGTAAATCCAAGTTTTAAATGAAGATCACTGCAAAGATTTGCAGCAGTTAACTAGTCAAGTTTGATCAATGAGGATCTTTTCCTTCACAATTTTAAGTATTCTGGACAAGTGCTATGAATATTTCTGGCTCTGGGTGTGGTTTCACTTAGGAATTTGGAAGGGGTGGGGCAGGCTTATATGGGTAAAGTGGTGTGTCACAAGTTTTCTGTGGGGAAACAAATTAAAGGTTCAGTAACAGAAAGATAGGGAGATGAAAACTTTATGTCAGAATTATTTCTTCAGGGGATCTCTTTAGGGAATATATTTAATTTATTAATTCAGAAATCTCTCCACCTTCTGAGAGGAAAACAAACATGCCCAAAGACAATTCTGAGGTTTTACGCCTAAGAAATTTCATCCTTGTCTCCAAGGCATTCATTCAGTCATCTTGTTTACTTTGCAATGTCTGCAAGACAATAACAAACACTTTACTTGGTTAGGGCTTGGTGAAGGTTTCAGGGGATATAACTGGTTCACAGATATCAGGGCTTTTCTTACCACTGCAAGGAACAGCTGATTATTCTCTTTAGTGTCTGTATATATATGTATATAACGCTGTGGGATTTTGTTCTGTTTCTTTTATTGTTATTTTTACTTCAATTAATTTCTTTTTTTAACTGTCCACAGAATCATGTATAATCTTTCCAAACAGTAAAAAATCACATTTGTTCTGACACATCAAATCATTAAGAAAGTTGTTTCTTAGACTATGAGTACCAATTTCTGCATGATTATTTCAAATTCTTAAAATTCTTTACCATCTGATTCAAACAGGAATTTGTAAGAAAACAAAACCAACAGAAAATATTATCTACTAGTTACTAGTTCTAATATATATATAAGGACAAAATAACCTGCAAGACATTTAATTATTACAGCTGTAACCTCTGGGAAAATAAAACCACAACATAAACACAAACAAAAAGCCAAACACCCTCCCCCCTGCCGCCCCTTCTCCAAACCAACAAAACCCCAAAAAACCAAAACAAACCAAAACAAACAAACAAAAAACAAAACAAAACAAACAAAAACCAAAACAAACAAACAATGTTTGTTTTTAAATGCCCTCGAAATAACCAAGTATGAACAGACTATCTTATTTCTAATTTGTAATTAAGTTTTCAGAACTGATTTGGGACATAAATTTGTTCATGTTGTGTTGTTGCTTTTCTTCCTCCTCTCAGATACAACAAGATAATTTAATAGGGAGTTATGTTCATGATGTGACGATATTGAAGGTCTGTCAATATAAAAATAAAGCAGATGCTATAATGGCTGAGTTGATAATAGTGCCTTGTTTCCATTTTTGCTGGATGTGGTGATGCTTCTGGCTAAACTATGGGAAAGACCCAAAGAACATTTAAACACCATCTAAAGTTATTTAAATGTGAACCATGCAGATCCGATGACATACTTACTTCTGTGTTGCTAAACTCAAACATGACTTTTTCTTAAAGAACACTTTAGGAAGCCTGGGGTATAGAGCTTTTAGTAAACTGTTTTAAATGTTTGGTACTTCATTGTGGGGTCAGTCAGATATTTTCCATTTCACTTGAGTACTAAAAATTCAGACACAAATTTTGCATCTGTAAAATACTGGAGTAAAAAACTGTTTTGGAAAATCGACTTATAAATTTGAGATTGAAACACTGTATTTCCTTGGAACTTCTTTTTTTTTTTTTTTTTTCCTTATTATTTAGAAATATCCATGAAGTTAAATAAGTTTGTCTTGGGTTTACCTTATAGCTGGCCTAAATTTGCTGCTTCTAAAGATAAAGGAATTCATCACAGATTAAATCCACATAAAACTTAAGTGACTTGCTAAATGACTGATACTGTGCTATGGGACACACTTTTAGATAGCATGTCTTTGTACATAGTGCAAACCAGAAACTTGAGAATGGGTAATAAAAGAGTACCTCCAATTTTGGAAGTATCTGTGCTTCCTATATGTTTTCTTTATCTGCTAAGATAAAAATGATAGAAAGGTATTATCTTAAAGACATCTTTCTCTATGACTTATTTTGCATTCAAGGACTGATATATCTCTGATGGAGATTCATGACATTGAATACTTTCTTGTATATTTTCATTAATACCCATATTGATTACTGTATGTTTTTAGTGATTCTTCTCGTTTCCTAAGCTTTATGACAAGAAGATTCCTAACAGCATTACAGTTTTTAAATGTTTTTCACTGCTGTCACAAGGACTACACTGAAACAAGAACTACAGTCTGATAGGGTGAATACAAGACAGTTTCTACATGTAAATGATGTGACAGACCTGCCGCTATGTTTAATGAAATCCAGCCAATATCATCAGTGCAGCCTAATGGACTTTTTCTGCTGACAATACTGTAGATGTCTTGTTTAGGATAAGCTGAATGTCTACCTAAGCTGTTTTGACTTTATTCATCAGGTCTCTGTTAACTAGTATGGCAGTGGAGATTTTAGTTCACATGTAGATACATCTGTGATTCAGTCTGGTGCTAAATCACTTACTAGTGAGAAATAGGTTCACCAACTTGTTTAAATTCCTGATAAATTAAATTCTTCATATACAGTAGAATAGGTTCTATGAGCACTGCAATTAGGAAAGAAAAATCTCTGGTTTTATTCCAATGGATATAGCTCACATTTACTTTTTAAGGTCACATATGATACTTTCCTATTCACATAAAAACATTGCAGAATTGCAGAAATAGTTGCCTGGATATATTGACCAAGCCTTTTTCACTCAGTGTATAGCATAACTTAGTTCAATAGTTGTAAATCCCATGTGCTATCCATAGTAATGATTAATAATTAATCAATTAATGCTTTGGGTTTACAATACCCAGAAGCATGCTTTGTGGGTTTTACAAATTAAAAGTCACCATAAACCTTTAAATGATAGCTTAAAACATTTACAAAATTACAAATTGCCATTTTCTTGAAGTCACAATGAAAATGATTGGCTCAAGTAATAGATCAGATCAGAAGACCTTAGTACCTTTTGCCTCCTTCACAGTCTTACAGAATTTAGATAGGATCCTAACAAATGTTACACAAGTCTTTGAGAGAAGAGTGAAAAGATACAAATAAAATCTGATTACTGCTCAGGATAGACAGACATCTCTGCAAAAGTCATTCACCTATTTACAAATATGAAATTGATAGGATTATAACTCAGATGCATGAGGTGGTATGAGACATAAAAAGAGTCCTGAATAAAGTTGGGAGAGTTACTGGTATGGTCAACACTTTCTAAAAGGAGTTGAAGAAA
>JAAGNO010022363.1:0-14601 GCA_033439905.1 Ceryle rudis
TATTGGCAAGATGATCCCAAACTAGAGATCTGTACAAAGTCAATGAGATTAAATTAAAAAGAAATACAAAGTGGTATAGTCAGGATGAGAAAACGGACGACAAATATTAAAGATACAATAAATGATTATATAGTTCAGAATGGCAGAAAAAAACATCTAGCAATTCTAGAAGCAGACTACAAACCAAATGAATCAACAAAAGACAAGTCTTTTGACAAAGTAAGAATTCAATTCTAAGCTGTATTAACAGGAAATTGCTGTAGAGATCTTTGTAAATACCTAACAAGTCATAGCTGGAATACTATGTCCAATTTAGATGGTGTCTATAAATACAGAAACTAAGATTTTAATAACAAACAGCAAGAATGTCCACAATGCCAGGCTAAAAAAAGAACTATGTTTTTTATATCCATGACAGTGTGGGATACCAGTTTAGCTTGCTGTGAGACAGGAATACAGCTAATTTAGTGTGCTTTCAGGAGAAAGGTTGAGATGTTTGCAACCATGAGATTCTTGTGCTATCTCTGGAGCTGGAGATCTGCTAAGCTAGCAACCAAACAGCTGAAGGAGGGAGTCTTGTGAAGATAAGATGGCCCTGTTTCGGCTAGCCCAACAGGAGCAAACAAATCTTGAAGGCCAAAGTGTTGGAGCAGAGACCTTTGCCTAATTAATGGCAAAATTAATGTTAAAGTTTATGCCCCTGAGTATGATAATGAGCTTAAAGGAGTACATGCTAAACATAAATGACTATGTTACTCAACTCTCCACCCAAATCGTCACCTAGAAGGCAGGGACAGACAGAATTAGGATACAAAAATTACAAAGGGAATACATCTTGGGGGAAGGGGAAAGAGAAGACTGAAAGTCTAGCAGAGACAGCCGATGGGCTGTGCTCCTCTTCTTCCACTCAAGACAGGGACACCTTCTTGGTCAGAAATTCACCTTCAGTATATGATATACCTTTTATTTCTATCATCTATCAGTGCTATAACTCAGGACTGCATCAGATATTACCTGGAACTCTTTACTTGAGCTTTATTACCCTTTTTGCAGTCAGTGCATTTATCAACAGCAATTCCAAACCTATCTGTTGCTTTAATAAATCAGACCTTTTTTTTTTTAACTTTTAAACTGTCTCAGCATTAAGTCCTTAACTAGACTCTGAAACAGGTAACTACCGTCTCAACACAAGTCCCTTAGCTGGGGCCCTGAGACACAATTCTCAGACATACATTTTGACTTTGCAAAATTGCTTAGTGAAAAATCCCTCAGGCTCTGGCAGACGAATGTCTCACTCGCACCCTTAACATGACAGTAAAATTGGCGTCATGGACAGAATTGCCAGGATAAACTGCTGCAAAAATACGTGTGCACCATCTGATGCTGGAATAGAATGCGCCCAGAAATTATGAAAAGATGAGATTTGTGGATATAACAGTGTAGAAAGGAGCAAAGGATTAAAGAGGGTAAAGACAAAGAAATTGTGCAATACTGGGGGCTTGCTTACCTTGCGCGCAAAAAGAAATTAAAGAGCTCCTTTCCCCCAAAAGATTTCCAAAAGCAGAATATACTATTTTGAAATACGAAAATGACGTATTAAAAGCTTCATTGGCTTTTGAAAAGGAAAGCCGAGGGAAGCTGGAAACACATGTAAATACCCTCTCATCTGAAAACCAACACTTAGAGAAAATACCACTTGAAAATCTGCATTGGCTTGTGAAAAGGACAGCTGAAGGAAATTTGAAATACTCATAAATACCTTTTTCACAGAAAACCAGAATCTAAATTGAGAAATTAAGGAACTTAAAATGTTATTGGCCTGGGTTGAAAGGTGAGAGACGCAATTACAGGAAAAAAAAAAATCTTTTACTGAGCCAGATTCCATCATCAGTCTCAACTAAACAAATCTGCAAATGAATACACTGTGCAGATCCCGAAACATGGGATGGAGACATCTGGGACAATGATAGCAGTGATGTTCTGGTGGAAGATTCTGATCTTACCCCAGAATCCACACCTATATGACTGTTGATTAAAACCAAAGTCACAGACGAGGGGGATTGTAATGCTCACTTTTCTATGTGCTCCATGCCATGGTCTCTGAATTACCAAAGTTACAGGAGAAATATTCCAAGTGTCCAGAGGAGTCTGAGACAGAATGTGTGGTGAGTCTCCCTTATGGGGGGACGATACATGTGGGACAACACACGGACAGATGGGATGGGACCAAATCTTATTAAGTGAGGAGGAAGCAGGAGGCTACTGGGGCCCTGGAGTGTTTCTAACCACTGAACCAGGCGATCATAATTACTCATTAACTGCACGTTGTTGTCACTTGGGCCAGTGGCACAGACCTGCAGAACAGAGGAGATCCCCTTGTTATTAAGACCTCTGGGTTCTCTGATCTTGCAGCATCTGTGCAAAAAGCAGCCTGCATACAAGCGATGTACGAGAGGGATGTGTTAAGGAGGTCTCCTATGCTAGCTCCTATTTACCCAGCAAGATTAACTCCCCTCTATTCATGGCTTCCTGGACTGCCTTAAGACATACGTAGCTCATGTCTAGGACTGTATACAAACTACCTGTGCTATGAATGCTGCTGCAGCTCAAGTGCTACCCCACATAACCATCTGGAGTGAAGAGATAGTGTGTTATGGGTGTTGTGTGGGTTGGGTCAGACAAGCTGCAGGGAAAATTACGGAACCCACATGTTGAGTCTGTCAGGTCCAGGCTATTAAGCCCAGGCCAGATTTTAAAACAAAACTTGACAAAGAATTAAATTATCTTTGGCTCAGAGCCCTACCAGTGGGGGCATCATGGCAGGTACTTTCTGGTATATCCACTTTCAATCTCCAAACATTAGTACAAGTACTGAGCCAAAGAACTAACTCAGCCAGAAAATGCCAGACAGTAAGTAGGGAGTAGGGCAGGGAAAACCCTGTGCCCGCTACTCCAGATGGAAAACTAATTGATTTAGGAGAACACCCGACAAAAAACATGCATCCCCAGGGAGGATAGTGAGCCACCCTTCTTGGCAGGTATTAACAATACAAGGGCTCTCTAGCAAATATCCTGAGCCCATTATTTCTATTCCAGCAGGGACACGGAGAGTTTGTGTAGATTTCTTCATAGATACAGGAGCACAGATGTCAGTAATCAGTAGTAAAACTGCCAAAGACCTGGATATAAAACCTGGTCACATAAAGTGAAATATACAGGAATTAATGGGGTTGTAAAAGAGTGTCCCACCATAAGAATCATACTGTGGCTTCCAGGGGAGAAAAGGTTAACTTGTGCTGAAGTACTAGTTGGTGCCACCAACATCAATATTTTAGGATTTGATTTACTATATGGTAGAATGTGGAAACTCCTAGATGGGACTGTCTGGAGTTTCTCAACAAACAGCAAGAGATTAGGGGGACATGTGGAAGAAATGTGGGCTGAAAACAGCACAGTCAAACTCATATTTATTAGAAACCTCAATGCCTTTACCCCCATCTAAAATCACAAATGTAAAGCAGTACCCTCTGCCATCCGCTGTGAGCTCAGGCATTGATATGGTGGTAGCTGATTTAGAGAAAAGAGGTGTCATCACTGGGGCACACTCTCCATACAATTCACCAATCTGGCCGGTTAAAAAAAACCTAACGAAGAGTGGCAGCTTACTATTGATTACAGACAACTGAATTGTCAACAATGCTTCTTAAACAGCTGCTGTACCTAGTATTGCTAAATTAGTGACACAAATCCAAGGAGCTTCCCGTCCCTGGATGGCAACCCTGGATGTGAAAGACATGTTCTTTATGATTCCTCTCCAGGAACAAGATACGGCTAAATTTCCCTTCACCTGGAAAGGAATACAATATGTGTTTAACTGGCTACCTCAAGGGTACAAACATTCCCCTACCATTGCTCATAATGCCTTAGCAAAGGTGTTGGCAGAAATTTCTATTCCGCCCCAGGTCACAGTCTATCAATATATAGACAATATATTGATAGAAGGGGAAAGTCCACAGGAGGTTGAGTCTGCTACAGAATTTATCTGAGAGAAATTAACAGCACTGGGATTGGATGTTTCTTCAACCAAATTCCAGGGGCCTGCACAAGAAGTTAAATTCTTAGGAGTCTGGTGTATTAAGCGAGCTGCTTCCTTTCCCCCAGATATACTAAAGCAGATAGAGCATGGACAAAACCCCTCTAATGCAATGGAATTACAGAAAAGCTTAGGAACCCTGAGCTACTGGAGTAAACACATTCCTGCTTTTGCAATTATTGCTCATTCTTTGTATAATTTGCTCAGGAAAGGTAAATTGTGGGATTGGACTGACCAACACACAAATGCATTGGAAATGCTAACTGGAGAACTGAGGCTATTCCAACAACTGGGCCCTATACACCCATCTGACCATATCCATGTGGAATGGGGGTTCAGTGAATATGGTTCCCACCGTAACCTATGGCAAAGGGGCCTGAGAGACCATTAGACATTAATTCCCATTTCTTCAACGATACTGAAGTTAGGTATCCAGATAAGGCAGATATCCTGTTGGGTGTCTATTATAGACCACCCAACCAAGAAGAGGGAGATGAAACATTTGACAAGCAGCTGGCAGAAGTCTCAAATGGCCAGCCCTTGTTCTTGTAGGGACTTCAACTTACTGGATGTCTGCTGAAAATATAACACAGCAGGGAGGAGACAGTATAGGAGGTTCCTTGAGTGTATGGAAGACAACTTCCTGACACAGATGGTGAGCCTACCAGGAGAGGAGGTGCCTCACTAGATCTGCCATTTACAAACAGAAAAGGACAGGTGGGTGATGTGGTGGTCAGACGCTGTCTTGGGCTTGGTGACCATGAAATGATAGAGTTCTCTATTTTTGGTAAAGTAAGGAAGGGGTCAGCAGAACCACTACCATGGACTTCCGGAGGGCTGACTTTGGCCTGTTCAGCACACTGGTTGAGAAAGTCCCTTGGGGAGACAGTCTTGAAGAGCAAAGGGGTCCAGGAAGGCCGGACATACTTCAAGAAGAAAGTCTTAGAGGCACAGGAGCAGGCTGTCCCCATGTGCTGTAAGACAAGCTGTCAGGGTAAACGATAGGCCTGGCTGAACAGGGAGCTTTTGCTGGGACTTAGGCAAAAGAGGAGAGTTTGACACCTTTGGAAGAAGGAGCAGGCAACCCAAGAAGAGTACAGGGATCCACTTAGGTCATGCAGAGAGAACAACAAAAAGGCAAAAGTCCTGAGGCACACACAGTTCAGGAGGTTCCTGCAGTGCACTGATAAAAGCTTTCTGACACAGGTGGTGGACAAGCCAACAAGGAGAGTTGTGCTGCTGGACCTTGTATTAATCAATAAAGAACTAATTGGGAGTGTGAAGGTTGGAGCAAGTCTTGGCTACAGTGACCATGAGATGTTGGAGTTCACAGTCCTGTGTGGAATGAGCAGGGCAATAAGTAGAAGTGCAACCCTGGACTTCAGGATAGCTAAGTTTGGCCTCTTCAAATACCTACTTGGAGGAATCCCATGGGTTAGGACTCTAGAAGGTAGGGAGGAGCAAAACATCTGGTTACTATTACTTCCTCCAAGCTCAAGATCAATGTATCCCTATGAGTAAGAAATCATGCAAAGGACACAGGAGACCTGCATGGGTGAGCAGAGAGCTTCTGGAAAAACTCAAATGGAAGCTTACAGAATGTGGAAAAAGGGACTATCCATTTGGGAGGAATACAGGAACACTGTCAGGGTATGTAGGGATGCAACACGAAGGCCAAGGCCCTCTTGGAATAAAATCTGGCATGGGCTGTCAAAGACAAGAAGGGCTTCTTCAAAGCACATCAGCAGCAAAATGAAGACTAGGGAAAATGTGGGCCCACTGCTGACTGAGGTGGGTGCCCTGGTGATGGAGGATACAGAGAAGGTGGAGTTACTGAATAACTTCTTTGCTTCAGTCTTTACTGCTAAGACCAGCCCTCAGGAATCCCAGTCCCTGGAGGTAAGAGAGAAAGTCTGGGGAAAAGAAGACTCTCTCTTGGTCAATGAGGATTGGGTTAGAGATCATTTAGGCAAGCTGGACACCCACAAATCCTTGGGGCCCTGATGGGATCCAACCATGAGTGCTGAGGGAGCCACCCTCCATCATTTTTGAAATGCCAATGTTACTCCAGTCTTCAAAAAGATCAAGAAGGAAGACCCAGGAAACTACAGGCCAGTCAGCCTCACCTCCATTCCCGGCAAGGTGATGGAACAGCACATTCTGGAGGTCATCTCTAAGCACGTGGAGGAAAAGAAGATTATTTGGAGTGGTCAGCATAGATTCAGCAAAGGTAAATCATGCCTAACTAATCTGATAGCCTTCTATGATGGCATGAATGTCTGGGTAGCTGAGGGAAAGAACAGTGGCTGTTGTCTACCTTGACTTCAGCAAGGCTTCTGATACTGTCTCCCATAACATCCTCATTAGTAAACTCAGGAAGTGTGGGTTAGATGAGTGGACAGTGAGGTGGAGTGAGAATTGGCTGAAAGACAGAGCTCAGAGGGTTGTGGTCAGTGGAGCAGAGTCTAGTTGGAAGCCTGTTGCTAGTGGTGTTCTCCAGGGGTCAGTGCTGGGTCCAGTCTTGTTCAACATATTCATCAGTGACCTTGATGAATAGACAGAGGGGACCCTCAGCAAGTTTGCTGATGATATGAAACTGGGAGGAGTGGCTGATACACCAGGTTGTGCTGCCATCCAGCATGACCTGGACAGGCTGGAGAGTTGGGCTGAGAGGAACCTCATGAAGTTCAAGAAGGGCAAGTGTAGGGTCCTGCACCTGGGGAGGAATAACCCCAAGCATCAGTACAGGTGAGGGGCTGACTTGCTGGAAAGCAGCTCTGCTGAGAAGGACCTGGGAGTGCTGGTTGACCATGAGCCAGCAATGGGTTCTTGTGGCCAAGTTGCCAGCTGGGGTTAAACCATGACAAACTATTAGACATAAGTGATTTATTTTACTCAGGAGTACTGTGTTCACCTGGAGCACAACTAATTTGCAAGTATTTCAGTATACAGTTTGAATTTTACAACTGGTAAAGATAAATGTAGAGTTAAGAAAGCTATCTCAGCCATCCATTAGTCTTTTAGTGAAGTAAATAAGAAAAAATGGAAATTCACTGCAAGCCTCACTATGATATAGAGTTTTCCTGTTGAGAGATTACTTGTGAAAGCTATAGAACAATATTAAAATATCCTGTGTTCTCACACTTTCTGTTGTCAGCCTTGAAAGAATGTATGTTTCGGCCAGTGTTCTTGCAACCTTGGAAGTGATAGCTGGTTCCTTCATGACTTGAATCTAGTAAACATTTTTAGTAAACATACTGGAAAAACAATCTTGTTTTCCATTGTTGGAATTACCTCTAGCACAAATGTCTTTCTATGAGCAAATGAAACCATTACTGTGGGAGAAGGTAGGTTCAGAGTTTACTCTGCTGAGAGTAATGAGCAACATCCAGTGCCAATAGGCCTATATACCTATTTTGCAATAATAAATAAATAAATAAAAAATATCCCTTTTCTATGACAAGATCAGAATAATCTGGGTGCTAGCATGCAGGGAATGTTTTCACTTTTTACTCATTTTCTGTCCACAGTTGTTTATCTCCCTGTGGAGCGGGAGGTGAGGAACTGCTGTCAATTGTGGTAAGGCTCTAGGACAAAGATCAGGAATCATTTGGGATCCCTCTCTTGCCCTAACTGTTAGGACCTTGCTAATATAGCATAACTGCTACTTGACCTTGCTGCCTTAAATTTGATGTTGCCTCACACTTAGTGTCTCTTTTATGCTTCAGCACTTGGGAAAGACGTCTCCCCAGACAGACTCGGGGGATATATTTTAGCCCCTTTAAATATATTTTTGGGGGAGAGTTGAATATAGTCCCTGGGTACTGCAAACTGAGCTGTTGCTCCCTATACTGGGATGAGGAGGTGAGGCTTTCCTTAAAAACATTTTCTTCATTGTGTTGTCTTCCCACTATTGAAGCAGAGAATCTGCAAGGAGCATGATGTCTCTTTTCCCTGGCACTTCAGAGTTCCATAGTGCTATCAATTGAAGTCGGTATGAACTAACAAGAAGGATGATGCACTATGAAGTAGTATGGTGTGACGTTGTCAATCTGCAGTTTTGGTATGATTTGGTACTCTATACTGATAAAATTGATAACCACGGGATGTTGCTGTATTGCCTACCACTGTCTGATAACCTGGAAAATTTAATGTAGCACAAGGTAAGTGTACAGGTGGAAAGAATCTCAGAGTAAGAAGTTCACCTCAAGGATGGGATGAGAGAGCTGAAGATTGGTGAAGTAACAACCACCATAGGTGCTCCAAGACCCCCATGCATGTGCAACAGGGGGAATGACCGCTGTTAGCCACTGTGGGTGGAAAAATACTGTTCAGCCTCTAAACTTTTCAAAGCGAAGCGAGAAAATTTTACACCAATCATAATAACAGTATTTATGACTAGAGTCACTCAAGCTCCACCTTGAAGGTGAAAAATAATATAAAAACAGTTTAAGGAAGGGGGACATCAGGGAAGACATCATTGTGGACAAGTCAGGGAAGATACCATTGCTCATTATCTCTGACTTCTGGGATTAATTGACGGACTGATCCTCTCCCCCCCGTCAGGGACACCTTTGGGTAAGATCTGGACTTTCCGAGTACTTCCCCAGGAAAACTTAGAAATGTCTCTAGAGCTGCTCCTTCTAACTTAACACATTTTGTATATTTGCACGTGCCTTGCAGACAGTGAAATTATCACCGGCAATCCATAAGAACCTGTACTTCTGCTGCTTTCAATAAACTGCACTATTCACGTTGCCAGCCACAAAAGTCTCTCATTGGGCACCGCCAGCTCCTTACTGTCTGCGTGAAACCACGGAGCGCAACTAGACGGGGAGTGCAGCGCTGCTAGTGAATCCAGAGCCATGAGAGTTCAGATAGACTGAACGTGACCAGACTAATAGTGCCAAATTGGACATCACTCAGAATTTAATCCTAGCCAACCCCAGCCCCTCTGATATCTGAGGACCAGTTGTAACGCAAGGCAGTTTATTTTCTGCCAAATTACTTTACCGTTTTACACAACACAGGTCAAGGGAGGTTCTCCTCCCTCTTTACTCTGCCCTACTGAGGCCACATCTGGAGTACTGTGTCCAGTTCTGGGCTCCCCAGTTCATGAAAGACAGGAAACTACTGGAGAGAGTCCAGTGCAAAGCTATGAAGATGATAAAGTGGAACATCTCTCTTATGAGGAAAGGCTGAGAGCCCTGGGGCTGTTTAGCCTAGAGAAGCCTGAGAGGGGATCTGATCAATGCTGATCAAAAGCTAAAGGGTAGGTGTCAAGAGGATGGGCCACTCCTTTAAGTGGTGCCCAGTGATAGGACAAGGGGCAACGGGCACAAACTGGAACCCAGGAGGTTCCATCTGAACAGGAGGAAAAACTTCTTTGCTGTGAGGGTGGCAGAGCCTGGCCCAGGCTGCCCAGAGAGGTTGTAGAGTCTCCTTCTCTGGAGAGATTCCAAACCTGCCTGGACACGATCCTGGGTAACCTGCTCTAGGTGAAACTGTTTTAGCGGGGGACTGAAGACGATGATCTTCAGAGGTCTCTTCCAACCCCCACCATTCTGTGATTCTGTGACTGAAGCCTAAACTCCCTTCAGATCATGGCTTGAAGATGGAGGATTTTGAGTCACAAATCAATGCTTTAGTTTTAATGTGATTTTAACTTTCCACAGGGTCCCAGAATGGAGCAGGGGTGAGGAGGGAGAAGGGGTAGCCTGAAGCTATATAAAAATGGTATTGCCACTGAAACCCTACCTCACTGAATCTCAACCTTGAATGCAACTAGATAGCTGATTCCACTCACTAAGCACAGTATTTAATTCACAGAGAAAGCTGAGGGCAAGGGGAGCAAAGCCTGCAAAAGGGAAATGAGGGGGACGCTTGGTAGAGTTGAGACAATTAAATCTAGCAAACACAGAAATTAAACTGAAACTTAGTGTTAATGCCAGACTTCAAATAAGGTATAGAACAACACAAGTCATTCATGAGAAAGATTTCTAAATTGAGGGGTGGGGCAAGGAGAGAAGAAACATCATATATATCAGTAGTTAATGATTTTATTTGCAAGAAATTCCTTAAACAGAAATAAGTCTTAATTTTAATTTTATATTAAGCCTTTTTCATAGAACCTTCCTGCCTGCAAAAAGAAATCTCTTGATTTACTCTGCCTTACAAGAGCAACAAGAATAAAGCAATTAATATTGGGTAACTTTTAGCTCTCCTTAAACAACGAGGGGGAGGACGGACGACCTGAAACAAACACACCAACCCACCCCCAAAAATCACATAATAAAATTAAAAAAAGGAAAGCAATAATTTTGTGTATATTCTTTCTTGAAGATATGCACAAGTTATTGTTCCATTTCCCTAAAAAGACACAGTTAAAATTGCAGTTATATAAGGCTGACGAGGTTTGTGTAGAATGTAAATAACTGCTGAAGAACATTCCTGAATGCCTAAGGAGCCAAAAGCTTTGAAGGAAAAAAAGTAAAATAAAAAGCCCTGTGCAAACTAATCAGTGCTGAATATGCTTAAATGAAGCTAAAAGAAGTATGAGCCATTTGTCTGGACAAAGGTTTAATTGTTCAGAAGAAAAGGAAGCTGGGAGAAGGGTGGGGAATTTGTAACTTTTCCTTTAAGAAATTTAGCAAAGGATAATATTGACAGGGAAACATGCCATAAAAGAGAATTTATTTGTGATGGATAGACAACATTTGACCATGTTTTCAAAAAACTTATTTTACCAGTATCCTGTAATGCTGATGAAGTAAAAATTCTTCAGTGTGACTTTGCACATTTTATACTTAGGAAAAAAAATCCCATGGCAAAAGTAATAAATTAAGGTGCCTCAATTCTTCAGCCTAATACAATAAAAGAACCTTTAAAATTTGCCCATCTTAAAGGTCAGTGAGTACAACATTTAACAGACTGGTCACATGCTTAAAGTAGATACAGTTTTGTGGTCTCGGAGGCTCAAGGTACAAGGATTGTTTCCTTCCCATGCATTGCAAGCACTAACTGCAACACTGTGTACACCAGAATTAAACTGGTGACTTGCAGGATATATCTGGCAGGTTGGCAGCCATAACCTCTCAGTCCCAGTCCACATCTCGCCAACACTGCAAAATCCAGTTCCTTCAACAAATTACAACTGGTGCTACTGACTCAGCAGCAACAGCTGCCACTGCAGCCTGGCCAGAGCCACTGTCAACTGTTTGTGCAAGGTTCCCAACTGCAGCAGGAACACAACAAGAAAACAAACAAGGCACTTCAGCTCACCATTTAAATTCTTTAGGTAATAACTCTCTGCATCTAACTTAGGTCACTACTCAGAATCCCTATCCCCATATAAAGAAAAAAAGAAAAAAAAAGTCTTTTTCTTACAACAAGTTGTACTTTATATCTACTGTATTGCCTGAGTATAATACAAAAATAAATGTGACCATTTTCCTCCACTTACCTTTCTTGTTAATAGACTTTTGCGCCTCATTCCAGAAGCCTCTAACTGAAGACGCCCTCGCAATGCCAATTCGATTAACATACAGCCACGCAATCCTGAAGAGATGCAATCATTCCAGAATGATGTGTAACCCTGTGAAGAATGAAAGGCAGTAAGATATTTCCATCTCCACCTGAAAGCAAATAGAAAAAGAGGCTTACTGCATTCTCTAAGATATTCTCCGTCCCTCATACTCTTTTGAAGTAGCATCACAAGTCAACTACCTTCCTGCATTGAAAACATGAAAGAACTCATCCTCTATTAGTTTTGACACTTAATCTCTGCTCTTTGAATAAACGAAGAATCATAGAATCACAGCAGGGAAGCTTTAGGAAAGTGATACAAAACACAAAAGCAAGATATCAAGAACTGCAAGATATACAGTTTATATGTAGTCAAAATAAACTTATTAAATTTTAAGGATACCAAGCATTTAGCATTACTAAAATCACACAGGCTTATTTGAGTTTCCTTAGAAACATTAACATGCTTTTACATCCATAAACAATATGGCACCAATGAACCCAGTCAGTCTCATCTCTGCCCAGCAAGATCATGGATCAGATCCTTCTGGAAACTGCTAGGGCACAGGGAAAAGGAGGTGACCTTCTAAGACAGGGTTAGTGTTGGTGAATAAGGGAAAAGCAACTGACATCATCTACCTGGACTTATGCAAAGCATTTGACACTGACCCACATGACATCCTTGTCTCTAAATTGAGGACACATGGATTTGATGGATGGACTGTTTGGTGGATAAGGAAATGGCTGGATGGTCAAACTCAAAGAGTTGAGGTCAATGGCTCGATGTGCAAGTGGAGACCAGTGACGAGTGATGTTCCTCAGGGATCGGTACTGGGACCAATGCTATTTAATATCTTTGTCAGCCACAGGGACAGTGGGATCGAGCGCACCCTCAGCAAGTTTGCCAAGGACACCAAGCTGAGTGATGCAGTCAACACACTGGAGGGAAAGGATGCCATATGTATCCCTACTGGAACATGTTGATCTGTTGTTGCGGCCCTCCGGCACACCACTATCTGTTGTTGCACTGCACTGGAGAGCACAGGACTCTGTCCCATGTCTGGAATGTGCAGGTGCACGGGGGAATCAGGCAGTCAGCCAGTCCTAGCCAGCTCCTTGTTGTCTGGCGAGCGATATCAGGAACCAAACAACAAAAGGACACCTCAAGGATGGGCTGAGGGAGCTGAAGATTGGTGAAGTAACGACCACCAGAGGTGCTCCAAGACCCCCATGCATGCGCAACAGGGGGAATGACTGCTGTTAGCCACTGTGGGTGGAAAAATACTGTTCAGCCTCTGTGCACATGCTGGCCATGCATGCACCGATATCGGAGCAGTTTCCATGCCCCCTCCAGGAGAGCTATAAGTAGCCCGCTGCGGCGGGGAGAGGGGGATTATTTTTGGAAGGTCAACCTGATGAACATCTTGATCCAGGGGAGGCCCTGCAGAAGGCATTAGGACCTACCGACTCCTCTTCCAGAGCACCACACTACATTCCCTCCTCCTGCTTGGCGGTTTGTCTACCACCTTGGGGTCGGTATGTATGTGGGGATGGTAGGTAACTAGTTGGGTTTGCTTGAATAAAATTGCTTTTGCTTATTAGCTGTGTGTGTGAGCGCTGTTCTTTGTGAAACGGAAATCCTTCACAAACCTGGGACACCATCCTGAGGGACCTTGACAGGTTTGAGAAGTAGGCCCATGCAAACATCAAGAAGCTCAACAAGGCCAACTGCAAGGTCCTGCATCTGGGTCAAAGAATCACAGAGTCTTTTAGGCTGGAAAAGACCTTTAAGATCATCAAGTCCAACCATTAACACAGCACTGCCAAGTACACCACCAAACTATGTCACAATGCAACACATCTACACATCTTTTATATACCTCCAGGGATGGTGACTTCGCCTCCCTGGGCATCCTGTTCCAAAGGTTAACAAACCTTTCAGTGAACAATTTTTTCCTAATATCCAATCTAAACCTCCCCTGGTGCAACTTGAGGACATTTCCTTTCATCCTATCACTTGTTAGTTGGGAAAAGAGACCGACCCCCACCTTGCTCCAACCTCCTTTCAGGGAGTTGTAGGGAGTGAGGTCTCCCCTGATCCTCCTTTTCTCCAGGTTGAACAAGCCCAGGTCCCTCAGCCGCTCCTCACAAGACTTGTGCTCTAAACCCTTCAGCGGCTTTGTTGCCCTTTGGACACACTCTAGTACCTCAAAGTTCTTCTTGGAGTAAGAGGCCCAAAACTGAACCCAGGACTTGAGATGCAGCCTCCCCAGTGCCTAGTACAGGGGTTCAATCACTGCCCTAGTCCTGCTGGCCACACCAGTGCTGATAAAGGCCAGGATGTCATTGACCTTCTTGGCCACCTGGGCACACTGCTGGCTCATATTCATCTGGCTGTCGAGCAACACCCCCAGGTGTTGTTCCACCGGGCAACTTTCCAGCCACTCTTCCCCAAGCGTTGCCTGGGGTTGTTGTGACCCAAGTGCAGGACCCCCAGCACTTGTTATACCTCATACAATTGGCCTTGGCCCATCGATCCAACCTGTCCAGATCCTTCTGCAGATCCTTCCTATCCTCAAGCAGATCAACACTCCTGCTCAGTTTGGTGTCATCTGCAAACTTACTGAGGGTGCACTTGATCCCCTCATCCACATCATTGATAAAGAAGTTAAACAAGACTGGCCCCAGTACTGAGCCCTGGGGAACACTGCTTGTGACTAGCCACCAACTAGATTTAACTCCATTCACCACAACTCCCTGGGCTCAGACAGTTTTTAACCCAGCGAAGAGTACACAACTAACAGTTTTGGAAAATCAGCTCAAAAAGATTATGATCTTCATAAATGAAACTCATTGCTCTAGTGGGCTAGATGACATTAAAGTCATAGAATGTATACTGCCTATCTTGTTTTTTGGTGTTTTATTTTTTTCCCTATGTTCAGAGTTTGCAGGTGATCCACAAGAGAAGGAACATCATATTTCAA